>JBBPNB010000053.1:0-57524 GCA_038090635.1 Rubroboletus satanas
GTTGTTGGACACTGTTTGAAGGAACTGATCCGGCAAGTAACCGTTTGCGCCGTGTATCTCCACCCCATCGAATCCGGCACCGTGTACGGCGTTGCTTGCTGCATTTGCGTATGCAGCGATGTAGTCTCTGATCTCGGCCTCGGTCAACGGACGAGGTGGCTTCGACCGGTCGGTCAACGTGACGGATGATGCGGAGACATACGGTGAAGGCGGATCCTGTGCCTCGAGGAAATCTTTATCGGCGGTACGACCAAGTGCCCACAGTTGGAGGAAGATGTGTGATCCCTTGGCATGGACGGCGTCCGTGACCTGATATAATCACAAGCACACCGTGAGACGGGTTTGGGATGATCGGCAGCGACGGAAGAAAGGCGCACATACCTTTTTCCAACCTTCAATTTGTGCGTCAGTGTAGATACCTGGGACATATGGGCTGTATCCTCCTGCATCATGGGAGATGAAAGTGGCTTCTGTGATAAGCAGGGTCCCTGGTGCAGAACCGCGCTGAGAATAGTAGGATGCTTGCTGAGGCCCGGGGACATGGGAGGCATATGCTCGAAGACGGGTCAAAGGGGCAAGAACAACACGGTGCTGAAGCGTCACCCGGCCAACCTTGATGGGCTTGAAGAGGGCGGATGTCTGCTGTGTAGAGGCCATGGCTGGTGTCGGTTAGAAAGGGCGATGGTAAGGTAGAGAAGCTTTGTGCGATAGTGAACTGCTCGGTCAAGTTGCATGATGTGGCGCAGTTTATAGCCAGATCAGCATCGACATCCGGTACAAAGTTTAATAGGCAAGCCTCTGCGCGAGATTTGTAAGGTGGACCCTCCGAATTCGCAAGGCGCTGCCAACTATCGACAAGGCAAGCGACATCGACGGTTCTATTATCCCCAGATTGGTTGGGCAACAATTTGGTCATCCTGGAGTATTCATCACCTCGTGTAAGTATGGTTCGAGATGATCGTCAGAGTGAGAAGAATACCGGAACCTTCCAGACCATCGCGTCAGATACTTGATAACTGTCAAGTTCCACCCTCAACCTGCTGAAAACATTGACTGGCGGATCTGCATTCAACCCGTGGGCCGTGGATGACCAGCTCCTCGTCCGAGCCCATTCGCATCGCCTCTGTGATAATATTCCTGCTGATAACCACAACTTGAAACCTTTGAGCGAACTCGGCAACTTCATACGCGTTCACCGCAGTCAAACTTTGAGGACGAGCTTAGCCTTATATATGCAAGAGACCAAGGTTCGGACTTGGTGTCAGCCGACACGCCCTTTTGAAATCAAGCTGATTCGGAAGTTGGCAGTGGCGAGCGACGCCACGCGTCAAACGCCGCGTGGACGTAATCTATCTGTCCGCCTTATCGTTATCTGGCTATCTAGGCCTTAGGGTCGAACATCAATATTTCAATGAACAGACACACATTTATGGTTCAAGCGCTGATGATCGGATGGTGGAAGCCCGGGATGACAACAATCGTGGTTGCGTTCAAGGTTGGTTCAAGGCCAGCTGTGTCAGCAACCTCCGAGCAACCCGAGCATCCAGTGAACATCCAGGTGACACCCAAACTTTACATACTCCTTGGCTAATGAAGTTGAAATGGAAAGCTCAAATTCAGCAGGACTGGAGTCGAAGTACGTTTAAGGTCATTCAACCTACTAGTGTAAAACATCATTGGCTAGCAAAGATACAGGTCTAATAAAAATGGTATAATGTAAATAAATAGTCATTAGCAAGAGAGAGGGAGGATTATAATAGATGAAAATTGCCTCCATCAGGCATCGTAGGCCTACTCAGTCTCCTCAGTCTCCGCAATCTCAATTAGAGTATACCAACGTCTCGGGAGATGATGATCGCCATCCATAGGCATCTCTTCGTTGTTCTCTGTGATGAATGTGTGAATGAGGTGTGTGTTCCTATCAGGCAACCTACTCACCTGTAGTGCGAGTGGCTAGCGTATACCAGTCGTCAACAAAGCCTCCTGTCCCATCATTATCTCTTCTAACGAGAGTCGCTCCTTCAGGCTTTAGTGTAGAAACAATACCATCCCTCCCCAGGATGGCGTCGTTCGCTGAAATTCGCCGGTTATGGAGGGCACTTTTGCATTCAACTGTGACCGACATACAAATATCAATTCCAAAGGCACGAGCCGCTTCACCGGGGTCACGCCTTATGGGTGAGATATCGCGGTTGATCGCTGCAGTTCAGCCTAAGCATCAGTGTTACGAACGGTAGAGGCAATCCGCACCACTCACCGGCACCCTGCACCAATGACGTCCATGTCAAGAGGACCAGGAATGCAGTCATGAAGACGTTCGAGAGTGTGAGGCTAAACCGAAGGGGCATGATTGCAAGGTTTGAGATGATAATGGAGATGGATGGTGCGGTCGAGGAAGTGTCAAGTGAGTGAGGGTTTCATGGTCCCCCCCCCCTCGAGTTTAAATCCCTTGGCTCGCGCATAGGTTTGTGGTGGTGCTGAGACATTTGGCCTCTTTCTAGCCTGGTCTTTGAACCTCGGAGATTCGGTATTCTGTGTCGGTACCGCAACCACGATTGTTGTCATCCCGGGATTCCACCATCCAATCATCAGCAATCTAAGCACTACCGCGTGTTTAAGGTTCCGGTTGCCACACGAGCAACGTACACCCATTCAGGTCCTCTACGCATATCTGTGCCAAGCTTAAGTTGGAGAGACTGTGTGACTGTATCAAGGTACCATAAACCGAAACTCACGAGAAGGTGCCCAAAGAAGGTCGTTTGCCCTGGGATGCAGAGGTCAAGCTGTGAGGGCTGCGTCACCGATAGCTTTGCTCGCAACGACAGTTGTCAGGCGGACAACCATAGGAGAGGCAAATCAGGGCGCAGGCTGTGACCAATTGACTGGAAGATGCGGGTGGTTGACTCGAGCTGCAACGCCTCCTCACTTCCCACGCCTAGGCTAATCCTGTGACCAGTGCACGTCGGAACAGGCAAAGCAGGACATGATGAAATTTAAACGGTCGGTCAATATGCCAATATTTTCATACACCTGTGTCGGTCTACCCCGCTGACGTGGACGTGAATTCCGAGCCTTGGAGAGCATATGTCGAGATGTCATTAATTTAGGCAGGGGCTGCCAGTAAACATTCATATGAACTAAATTGCGAGTTCTTTAGAACTACGGAAAAAAAGGCAAGTTGTTACCTGAACTCGAGGGTATGCTTCAACCTACTCTGTTCTAATGGAATCCAGGCGTTCGACTCCTATCGTGTGTACAGTTTGCATATCCTGTCCGGCGGCATGCAACTGCTAGAGAAGAGTTCACAATCCATGGTATGACATCAGTTTCATTGAATGCGTACCACTCCAGGTTGGACACTGTCTTTACAACTTTGAGCTTTGCCAAGGCCCCGCACGTAAGCACCATTGTTCGCTCCGAATCGTTCATCGTTGCGCGTCCCTATCACCCGTGCCTCGGAGCACTGTAGATGACCCAAAAGGCCATGATGTCAATGGCGAGTCGAAGGATAGGCAAGTGCACCGAGGGCATCGAGCGATTGCGCGGACACTATGATTGAGTCAGTCGGCAACATCGGTGTACAGATGTAACATTGGGGGTGTACGGACGGTGACGGAGATGACATTCAAGCAACGAGTCCGCTCAAGGGTTCGGGGCGCTGCACGAACACTGGGCAGTGATATGAGGGGTGTCGAACGCCGTGTAGACGGACAAGATAGCACCGAGATGGTACGCGGAGTGGCGCGGACGGCAGAGCGAACAGCATCAGCCGCGACTCACAGCAAGTCGCGCTGATGATGCTGGGTGCAGGCAGAGCCACGTCAGTACATCTTGATGGCGCAGGGCACTAGGAACAATCATAAAGCAATGCGGAACGAGTTAACGTGACCGAAATTACTTGGAGCAGCCTGAGAGAACTCACCTAGGGGAGCTTGGGACTTGAAGCCATTGCCCACAAATGCCTTCTCGCACAGAAAGATTGGACGATGTAGTGCAGGGCCACCCTGGGGCCTGTTGGGGTACCATACAAACTATCATGCACAGTGTTGTCACAGCTTCAGATAGTCCGCGGGTGATCGTAGGTATGGTTCCAACTGTTTCCTTCATCCCGAGTAATGTCACGTAGATGTTTATAGGAAGTCACCTGGAAAACAGTCGAGGTTCAATTTGGTCTTATCGGGGTCTATGAAGTGAGTCGAAAATTTTATCGCCGGCAACTGCCGCTCCTCCAATGGTCGGAGCCATCACACACATACAGCTCTTTTATCAAGTCGACTGCACTACGCTACGCTATGCTCTGCTGCAATCCATCTCCTTCCATGGCTCATAGCACCCATCAGCCAACCACCTATTTTGAGACAGTCATGACCACTCCTATTGACAATCACGACGGAAGGAGGTAGTCGCTCGACGCTAATTTACATAGAAAATGCGCGCAGAATGAACCCGTATTTTCAACCCGGTCTCGGCAACTTGGCAATTGCCCGCTATGTATGTGTTAATGTGCCCTACGGAGTCATCGTTCCCTCGTCAAACGAAAACTATTCGTTTGCGGGACACATTTCACAGGCAATGGCATGGTTACTACCCACGCGACACCATCTCTGACTCTTTCTGTCCACCTCGGAGGGTACGCCAGTCTCGCTATTTCGACTCATTGATCAGTGCCGCTGTATCGGTGTTTCCTATTTATACCTTCTGCACAGATGCCCTATACTTGCTTCGGGCACACGAACCTTGGAGAGAACACCGCATGTGCTCTAATCACACAATTGCATCCATGCCTAGGCTCGCTCGCTCGTGATGTGATGTGGTTGGACTGAAGCACCGCGTCGTTCACGCACAGGATGTCAGTTCTCCTAAGGCAGGTCAGCGCTCCCGACTACCCTTTTTTGTGCCCATACGAGTGAATGCGGATCACTCCATGACTCATACACATATAGACCTTTTCAAACGATCGTCTTGGCCTCGTATAGGTAAGGGCTAAGTCATTTGCGTTGAATGCGTTGAAACGTCTGACTGACCACATGATGCGAACGAAGGTAGCGCTGCACAGCGCAGACTAACGCCTGGTTGCATCGGTCTGGGAGGCGGAGAAAACTTACAACACCCCGCGGCGGACAAGTGACCAACCTACCACGTACGTTCGATGGTTGAAGTATTGTAGCCGCCGTTATGACTGCGCCGTGTCACACACTATCACCCCAAACCGGGAAGTACAGCTTAAGAATGATTCAGCATGTTGCTGACTTCCCTTTGAACGGTTGATGTCGCATGTGATGAGGACTTGGAGCAGGGAATCACGTCGTTCCATGCTAGGTTCGACAACTGGATAGACCGCCATGGATTTGATGGCCAGGTCAGCAAACTATTGGCCCCTTGTCATTCTTGATGCCCAGTGTGAAAAGGCATATGCACGAGTCGAATAGAAATGATTGAGTGAGTAGTTGGTGTCGGCCGCGGTACAAACCATCTTCCGTGCACGGAGGTGGGGGAAAGTGTCTACCCTAGGTGTTCAAAGGAGTTGTAAATGAATGGTACTAGTCTTGCGAACGAAGACTCGGGGATGAGGTGGATGAGATGAAGTGTGATGTCCGTGTGGTAGGTGAACGTATTTAGATTCATTGTCATGTGTATCCGGATGAGTTATGGCCTCTCGTGCCTGTGGCCAGCATGCGCACCGCAGTGGATTAGGGGGAAACCACGAACTCAGTCTTTGATTACATGTGCGAAATGTATGCCAACTTTCGGTTGACAATAGGACATCAAATCAATGTGGAGTGTCCAGTCGATAATTCGAAGCGCAACTCAAAACTAGTGCACAAATATCTAAGCATTGTAGGGATTTAGCGGTTAGAGCGGGGAATGGAACTACCACTAGGTAAATAGCCTTGTTAAAAGGTATGGAGAGAATACAAGCATGCTGGCAGGAGGGATACTAATCGCAGAAAAAAAAGCAGATAAGATAAGGTCCAAAATATTACATAAGCATCAGTTTAGTGCCGAGCGATCATGTCGCCACGTGTCTGAGTGGCGCTGTGCACGAAAAAATCGACACGACCTCACGCGCCTGCTACTACTTGCTCTCCGCGACGCTGTCGGCCAAAAAATAAATCGCACTATCTTGTGTTGGTTCTACACGCCTGGCAAGATCGCCTTCCTCCATCTTCACTGTGATATAGATTTCCATGAGTTCTCAGCTGTGAGTCTACCTCCTGGGAAACACTACTTACTTGTCCCGAAGTCCATAGTTCGGAACCAACCCGCCGAGTCGGTGTTGGCCCTCGCCTCTGAGAGATCGCGCTCCGATACTGTTCTCATTCAGTTGCCATAAGTGGTGAGTTCTATCACCTACCGACTGATACTACTTACGGTCAGAAAGATCAGCCGCCGTATATCGCGAGTCATGTACTAGTGCATTAGACCGCTTCGAGAGACCGTCGTTCACTGCAATTCGCTGTCATCAGCAGGCACTCGTGTTACTTTCAATCGTGGCCGACGTACCGCTGTCGACTATGGCGGCACGAGCATTGATGGCATTAATGGCTGCATTTCGTCTTGAGCATTGACACTACGAGGATGACTTGCCACCCATCCGACTCACCGGCACCTTGGGCCACAGCCGTCCATGCCAAGAGGAAGACCGACGCGGTGAAGAATAGTTTTGAAATGGCAGCATTCAGCGTGAACTGCATAACTACAGGATTGGATGTGAGAGGAAAAACAGATATAGAGCTTTCACACACTTGATAGTGCAAGTCCTCGTGGTTATATGCGATCCATGCACAGGTTTGATTGTGGCTATTACTTTCGCTCCAACCCAGACGGTCATTCCATGCCTGTGGTCGCAGAATCTCGGGCACGCATCATTCCGGCAGGTGGCACAGCGCTCAGATCAACACTCGGCGAGTCAGTGTCTCTTTTACGTTATTGACTAGAAAATAGATTGAAGCCGGGATTTTGTTGCTGTGCCCAGCCATCTCGAACAGCTCTGCGACTTGATCGATTACAAAAATGAGAATCTCTGTTCGCCTGGCGTCCTTGAAGAGCACAACCATCAGGTTACGCTCATAATTTTACTCGAATGAACCGCTGAGAGCTTTACGTAACAGTTGCAGGGTTAATTGGCCCCGCAACCCGGGGTCGAAAGAACCATGAAGAGTAATCATTCTGAATTTACTCCTGCCGCGTCCACACGCCATCGCCGTGCTAGTTACCCTGCCATCTATTGATGGCACGTCGAGCAGTGCATCCCTTTGCGCCCAATTTCAAACAATGCAAATACGTAGTCGGCGCTACTTTGGACCGAGGCGGCATTACGACAGCTTCAATATTTGGAAGATGGGGTTTCGACACCGATAGCTACTTGGGAATCGAACATCAGGACAATACTTAATTTACTCGGCCCACAAACATCTGGAGAACGACTAAGACGATCGAGACAAGGAGAACAGCGTGGTGGCGGAGCCGTGGAACAAGGAACCCACATGAAAACCTAACAAGCGTAACATGTATGTATAGGGGTATGCCAGCACGCAAAGTTAACCCCTTTTGACCTCAGCGCATCTGCTTCTCCAAAGCGCTGCAGTTCCAAGCGCGGAGCTTGGAGCGATCAACGGTAAGAGACCCTCGGATGCTATGCTGCGTGACGTTGTGCACCTTTCGAGCATAACTTGATTCGAATAAAATCCAGTACACCTAGTCCTCCTGTGTCGTCTGTACTTGTGGGAGCCGGTTGCTTATACGGGCGTAGGTTTCTGCTCGCTTTGGACCACCCAGAATCCTGCAATAAGATGTTCAGAAACCGCGCCTACATTCATTACATAACACGAGGATGGAGTTACCTTGTCGTCGCGGCGACCGCGTGAGTCGGAACTCCATGATGCAGGGTTCGGACGCGCAAGCCACGGCGATCTCCAGGGTCTGAATAGATCCCGCGTTGCACTCGAAGAAAGGTGACTGCACTTGGCGCATCCCGTCAAGGGCGATGTTGCCAAGGAATTCTCTCCGCGAGGGCAATGACGTTGGAAGTGCAGGTGAGGCGAGTACTGCCTTGCTTTCCGAGTCCTCTAATCGCCACAAAGCGAGGTAGGGGCTCTCCCCAATATGCCCATATGCGCGTGTGGCATGCCCGTGCTCATTCCCAGCCTTGTGTGAAAACTCCACTTTGACGGCACAATGCTCGAGGCCGTAATCGCGAACGCGATGCTGTATGATGATCGTGCGCTGTGGGGTATAAGCGGACATGAATGAATGATCCGATCCTTTGACATACATACGTACCTCTGGGTCCAACCGCACGACTGAATCATTGCTCAGTGCGTGATGAATATCAGGGCCTTCCGTCGCGCCGATGAAATCGGGGTAATGGGTGGACCAAAGCGGCCATAGTGGTGAAGACTCGTTCCGTACGAGCTTTTCCAGCCCGTTGTAAGGCCTACCAATAGAGGCCTCTAGATAGTTGACATGTGGTTCTTGTGAGTGCAGTTGGATGACAAGGAGATTCCGAATGGTAAATGCGATGGATAGGGCGGCGAGTGCGGTCAGCCAAAATGATGAGTCAAAGAAGACGGTGCCAAGCTTGGATGTTGGGATGCGGGTTTCTTTGCTCTCCGGCGAGGCTAGCAATGTCTCCTCGTCTGGCGCAGGGACAGGGTCGTAAGAATGTGCCCCAGACTTCCGGGAGGCAACAAAGGGAAATGCAAACGAGAAGGTCATTGAGAGCCTTGACAAGTCAGAATCGGGAAGGGGTCATGGAAAGTGCCAGGGGAGGCCAGTACAATCATGTATTTATTTCTCGTTGAAAGGTAGTCACAGCTAGACTTATAATTAGGCTCGTGCTGTGCTTGTGTGCAGTGGCGGGCAGACACACCGATCTGGGTTTACGTCACTGCCCTGCGGCTATCTAATGCACGCCGTCTCCGATCAGCAAAGCGCTGCACTGTACTCAGCGCTCAGGTATTACCCTTATAAAGGTATGCCTCACACGAGAGCAGGATATACTTCATCGACTCTTCACAACCTCTACATGGTGACACAAAGAAAGCCCCCATCTGTATCCTGGGAGCTTGCTCTCTGGTCGACTGTCGCGGTTCTACTTGCTATATGGAGTGCAAGTATGGTGAGAAAACATCCTGAAAGCACTCTCGGCGCCAAGGGGAACCGCACGCCTGACACGGATTACAGTCAGTTTACAAGCACTCTCAGATCAGACTATAAACCCACCATATGTCGTCCACAGGCTGGATAGGAGATGACTACCCTGCATACTATCCGATGGAGGTTCGGGATGCCATCATGTTTCCAGAAGACACCGTGCACTACCACATCAACGGGGATGATGCACCACTGGAGTGGGAAACACAGTTCCCGACGCACGGGGCGGGCTGGGTGTGTCTTGGTCCAGAACGCCGTCCCTTTGCCTTGACAATGTACCACGAACTACATTGCCTTGGACGTCTCCGGGCCGCTCTCGAGGATGGTGCCAATCGGACATATGAGGTGCAGGCCGAGCATGTGCAACATTGCCTGAATTACCTGCGGATGATGACACTCTGTCGGGCGGACGTCACCCTGGAGCCCGTCATAGATGCCAGTCTGTCTGTCGACCTAACGCAGCCACACTTGTGCAGGGATTGGGTTCAGGTATACGAAGAGGCATCGTGGAATGCGGAGCAGTGCAAGAAGCCTAGAATATAGTCCCTGATTATGGGTTTTCGGTTAATGGAAGGGGGCCGCATCTGAATCTCTGTGGAGTCTTCATTTCATCGACGCCAGTAGCCCGATGTGCTTGCTCTCAGGCGAGTCAGGCTACCCAATTATTGGCCAGCAAGGCAGTGTAGACACCAATGATGGCGTTTCTTTTGTGGCAGAGTCTGATCAAAAAGCATCAAGCCACACAGGATGCATAGGAAGCCTGCTCACCAAACGGGATTTTTGGGACCTCGCTCCCCCCGTTCCACGTAGCCCTCCGAATTCTGCCGAGACTATATATGCTGCCTGTTCTTTGCCAATCTGTCAGATTTTGAGGACGTGTGCGCGTTCCAAGTCTGAGAACGTTGTCTCAGATCTCAAGCTCAAGTTTTCAACGTTCTCGATCGTGAGAGTTAAGCTCGGATAAAGCCAAGGTTCCGCAGCATGCAAATATCCTCAGTTACAGTAAAGATACCGTTTCACCGGCCACGATGAAGGATATTCCTCCGAACAATCATGTCCAGCCATCCACACCACGTTGGGTGCGATGGAGTCTCATTATGAATGCAGTTGCCCTTGCAGCCCTCCTGCAGGTCTCGATGCGCTCAGTGATACCGTCCAGCGTCCTTAGGCGCCCGTCGTCATCGATGGCTCAACCTGCGTTCCACGAATGCCGTGTACCACTGCCGTCATTTCTGGCAACCAAGGCCTGGCCATCTGGAGCAGAGGCGCCATTGCAGGAAGCATTTAGCCGGCTAGATTCTGTCCTACAGCGCGACTTCGATCAAGGAGGAATTGATAGTCTCAGTGTGGCTGTCGTTGGCTCCGATGGTTCGCTCTACGAGGGCTTTTGGGGACAGCGCCGAGCCAACGAATCGGATATCGGGGAAGACACCACAGTTGACAGGCACTCCATCTATAGGGTCGCGTCCATCTCAAAGCTATTCACTGCGCTCGAGACTCTCATTCTCCGTGATCGTGGAGTGCTCAAATTGTAAGGAGACCAGTCTCGCACTTTCAAAGGAAACTCTTGACCATTCTTCACAGGGATGATCCCATCTCATCTGTGTGTCCCGAGTTGCAGTACAACAAGTACTACGCTCCGATCACGTTTCGTGCTCTGATGAGTCACATGTCGGGCATCGGAAGAGACTTGCCTCCAGGGAACGCACAGGGCCACTGGCCAAAGTCCCTGCTAGGACGTGGACCTCCAGCGTACAACGGTCTCGATTTTCCTTCTCATCAACAAGTCTTTGACGGCGTCGCGCAGAGTCGTCCGATAGTGGCTCCATATACCTATCCCGTGTACTCGAATACTGGCTACTCCCTGTTGGGAATGGCAAACGTGGCCGCAAATATTGCTGCGAACGGTCTGTCTGCGCCAACGACGCACGCTGAGCTGGTGCAGCAAGATATCTTTGGACCATTGGGATTCAATGGAACCTCGTTCTTGATGACAGAGGAGAACATACACAATGTCGTCGTGCCTTCGCTGAACCCTTCGGAGATCGTACGTGTTTTGGCAAATTGTCTCGTCTGCGCTGCTAAGTCAACTTTAGGACCAAGATTTCATGGATGCTATGAACCCATCTGGGGGACAGATGAGCTCGCTTTCCGATCTCGCCAAGCTCATGCAAGTGCTGATAAATCCTCAACGACCAGAAAGTATCATATCTCCGTTCACAGTCCGTGAATGGATGCGTCCTACACACACCTGGTTCGATGATTATTCCGCCGTCGGAGCGTTATGGGAGATCTACACCTCGACAGACTCTTATGGCAACAAACAAAAATTGTATCAAAAAAGTGAGCAAAAGTTTACCCTAACGAACAAGCACTCTGGCTGACCTTGTCCCAGTAGGAGAACTTCTAGGTTACCACACGGCGTTCACGCTCAACCCTGTTAATTCGTACGGCATCATCGTGCTTCAGTCGGGTCCGACATCGGAGACGATTCGACTCACAAAGCTCATCACGAGCCACGTACAAGCGGCTTTCGACCGTGTGTTAGAAGACGTCACGCGCAATAACCTGGTTGGCACATGGCGTTCGACAGATGGTGTGGTATCATTCACCGTAGAGATCGATCGCGGGTCGATATATGTAAACGAGTACATCATTAATGGTACGGATGTCCTGCGGGTCATGCAAGACGACGACCCCAAGGCTTTGACGCGCCTGCCACTCTGGCCGACGGACGACAATCAATACCGGTAAATGTTCCAATTTTGTAGTCATTCCGGTGGAATATCCATATCGATCATCTTATTTTTGCAGGCTCGCCGTTCCCACGTCGAACGAGGGTTGTTTATACTCGTGGGTCATGTTGGATATGTATGGATACGTTGACGGTGTTTCGACCAACGTGATCGTCTCCAAGACGGGTAATCACGGCGAACAAGTTCTTTTTCTGCCTGCTATTAACACAGAGTTGCGGAAGTAGATGTCATCTTGCGATCGGTGCTAGGGAACTACCTGATCACGAATTTAGGACTGTACAAATATCAACGAATTCTTCGCGATACTTGGAATTACGAGCGGTGCTGATGCACCCATAGCCACGTAGCTCAACGACTGTGGGGAAGCATCTATCAGAGGGACCATGACTCCGGCTATTTTTTTCGGCTTCGCAGCTCTTTGCGCAGGTCTCACTTCGTCGTTTAAACACTCCTTCAGTCAGGAACCTCGGCCAAGGTTCGAGTCAAATGTTACTCTACTGATTACAACTAGATGCAGCACGTGAAACAGTTCTACCGTCGAACAGATGCATTGACTTATTCACAGAAACCGGATTTTGGGGACCGGTATTCAGCCTACTCAATATCCGCGGCGATCACACGTACAAAGTCTGTAACCTAATTTCCGGATCGTCACCGCTTTCTGACCACCCGACCTCAGACCTAAATATATGTATTCGCGCTCCAACTATTTTCATCCACCCCTGGAAGCTTCTTGCTGCATCGGAAAACAGGTCCACCTCGATCGAGCGTCCAACGCGATTTGTTAATCGGTTTGCACAAGAGGATAGACGTTTTTTTTAGAGTGTCAATCATTTCCAGACCATCGATGTGCAGAACACCGAGTCCAATTTGAAGGCTTATTATCGCCCCTTGATTTTCTCCACATTGGTCAGACGCCGTGCCTTGGGCTACCACAGGCTCGTCAGATAACAGCAAGCCTAGGTTGGTCAAAGTGGCCAGCTCCCCCCTCTCGTGCGCTGATCGACATGCTTTTCTTGCCGTTAGCCCCATTTCTGGAAGCTTTTATTCACTCGTATGGGCATGTTATGGAAGGCGCGAAGTCAAAGTTTTGAGTGAAGGATCTCGTGGACTATTGTTGCAGAGCCTTCGTCGACTCTCTGCCAGTCTATGCTTGTGATGGGGTTCCAAACACTGAGTCGTGATAGGCCCTCTGTCTGGTGAGATCCCGGTCAGGTCAGACTCACATTCAAATATTACTAGCAGTATGCCTGCTACTCGCTCTAGCAGGTCATAATGTGAGCTGTTCAGGGCCCCAGTCCTTGAGCCGCTCGAGACGTTAAGCGTGGGGGTGGGGTTGTACACTATCTTGTTCAATCTCGAGCTCCCAAAGACAAAATTGGTCTGATTTTCCCCACGGCATTGGGGGGAGGGAGCGTCCTAAGGAAGCTTGGATATCAAACATCGCGTACCCGGTGCGCTTTGTATCCCCCAATACCAAGTCACAGCCTGACGAATTCGGGAATGCTATATAACCGGATGCAGGTGCTCAGCGATCAGCGCTCAAAAACCAGGAGATCAGGCCAAGAGTTTGATAACACTCCTATCAAACCTGTGCACGAGTTCGCGCGTTTCCTTTGGCAAAAACACGAAAGGAGCCATCTAGAGCGGTGTAAACCACTGGCCGTTTCGGAGCGCTGCTTCACCGCCCTTGGCATGGACAACACTGGTGCGAGCTGCTGATGAGTCGCGGGCATGGCTGCCCTTGTTCGCGGTGCTCGTCCTTTTTGTGCGGCTGGATCACAGCCATTAGTAGTGCTGGTCTCTGGCTTGCCAAGCGTGACCTTGGGAAGTGTGTTCTAGGTATGACTGGTTTTGGTCGTGCCACAATCCGTGCGAGTTCGGAAGGATCGAAGCATCAGAAGGTGGATCAGCCAGTGGACCGCAGAGCGGATGAGTCGGACACCCACCCAGCGACTTGTCACGACCGTATATACAGCATAACAGTAAGTGGTAATGTCATCTCGTACAATGTCCTGGAGCCACGGGGAGGCGTGGAGGATAGCCTTCCAGCCGATTTCGCCTTGGCTCTTGTGATAAGGTAGCTCGAACAGTACTCGCCGGAGAACAGGTCACTGGTTGATAGCTGCCATCATCGGACATGTGTATGAGTCCAATTGTTCAAATACTGGCACGAAGGTGCGGATGGAACAGGTTTGAAGGAATCTGATCCGATGCCGTTGAACTCTTGGAAATGAAATGTCGGTGCGCTCCACCCAGAGTCTGACTCAGAGGCCAAGTAGGGGGTCCATGAACCTATGCAGGAGACTCAAGTCCAAGGGTTTAAAATGCAACAGTCTGGAACTCTTGGCACCACCAACTTTACGAGCATACCACTCGTCCCCCACACTGTACCACTGTGAACCTTTTTCGTCGATCGTGCAATCATGCAACTAGGTTTCTTCGCTGCGTCGGTCACCCTCTTGACTTGGACCACTCTAGCGCAATGTGCTGGTGAGACGAATACGGCTGCTCTTGCTCGTAGTGAGAATGCTTAGCACGACATGAACGAACAGCTCTCAACAATGATCTATATCCTGCCAGGCGCGACCTTGGTCAGACGACTAGTACCGCTGTAGTTGACCCTGGTACGTCGGACTCGGCTGAAAGCAAATACATAGAACTCACGACTTGACGTTCTGCGTTGCAGTAGAGACCGGGGTGATCGTGAAACCCAGCGACACTGTGAACCTGCCACTTGACTGGTTTTGGGGGTGCGTGGGTCTGTGCATCGGGCCCGCCGAGACCCCGGTCTGATAATCACGAGGAATCACTTATATACCAGTGAATCGCAGAGTAAATGAGTTGTACGAGGCGTGTGGGACGGTGTTCTCACAGTTATATGATTTGTTGCCAATAGTCAGGAGCCGCATCACTGACATGAATGTTGTTGATCAGCCGTGTTCGAATGTCGTCCATGAAGCGCCTCAAAGTTTTGACGAAACGGGAAGTTTCGAGATCAATTATCGACAATATTGGCATTTCCGACCCTAGGTATGGGTTATGGCCTATGGGTTATGGTTACAAAATCCCTGCCAATTATTTAAACACAAAATTGTATGACTAGATAGCAGGTTAGTGAGTAATTTAAATCAATGGCGTATAACGACTGAGGAATATGCTATGAAGTACGAAAAGGTAAGTGAAGCAAAGTACTTGTGTGGACTATATACCTAAACGGGTAAACTAGTCGCTACTACATAGGTATAATCAGTATGGTACATCTCAACAGGATGTACAAAAAAGAACGAGCCGGAATACTGTACATTTGGCATAGTATAAGATGAAGTGGACTTGATGCATGTTGTAAATCATCCCAATGTGATCAACCGCCACTGCCTATTTTCTACCCGAACCCAGTCCTCCTCCTTAACATCTGTTTGCCCTACTCGGTATGCTACACCATCTCTCCACTCGATGGCCAGAAGGATCAACGCTTTTTTAGTGCCTATTGTGCCTTCTGCAACCACGATGAAGTCCTGGTGTACGATCTCGGGGCTATAAGGGGTGGGGTTTGGATCTGGTTGAAAATCGGGAGAAGGGAAAAGTGTATATTGCACATCACCCAGTCCCCGGAAACGCCACTGTCGGATAACCCTCAGGTTCGCAAGGCTGGTCCAGAAGTGTAACTGGCCGATTCCGAACGGGGAAAGTTGCGTGAGAGATCGAACCTGGTGAGGCTGTTCATTCTTCCATAAAGCACACATGTGATCGTCTGGATGATCCTGGTGTCCCCGTTCTATAATCCTTACTAGCTGGTGTTTCCCATCGACTATGTCGAAATGAACCACAGGTCGCGCATTCTGATTTCCAGCATGCAGATGAGTAGCATGGTTCGGGTCAGGAGAGGACCAGGCTGCCCAGCTCCAGGAGGGAATTGGAATCATTTCTTTAGAGCGCTTGCTATCGATCACAGGGATCTTCGCATAGTTTCGTGCAGAATGACCGGTGAAAAACCATGTCATTGCGTATGTAAAATGTGATTCTGGAAGCCCCCAGAAGAATGTATCATTTTGAAGTGCTGTAAGAATCTCGGAAACGCCATTAAATGCGTCCAAGATATCTGTCTGATATGTCAAGCGTCGCTGTCGGTAACTGGCCAGTAGGTCGGTCCAGATATTGCGATAATCCAATGGCTGCAGAGGTTCCCATGGCAGATTGTTAGCTCCGGATTTCCGTGGGAATGGTAAATCGTGCCGATCGAAGCCCCGGACTTCTTCGTAGGCTCGCTCTTCTGAGTGCGATGCCGCACGACAACTCCAGTAGACCTGATTCTCCGAGAATACCAACACCCTGTTGGACAAGATTCGTTCTTGGAATGTCCATGCCCGTTGTGCCCATATCGTATCGTCGATTCCGCTTGGTGTTCTACGGATGTCGATGATCGTCAGGAGCTCGCAGTTGGCAAGCTTCAAGATCTTCTGCACTTGCTCACGGGATCCCCTTTTGACACCCGGAAGGCCACTGTTCGCATGATCCCCGGCAGCAGCGATTATAGTGAACAGAGCCTTTGAATAAATTGATCCCATTCGCGTGATCTCCGTTTGCTGCATCTTCAAGTCGTTCTGGATGATACAAAGGGAGTCTACCCATAGGTAGTGCTCTCCAATGGTGTGTACTAGGGTCATGGCATCTCGAATGGTGGCAGGAATAGGTAACGAGCATAAGGAACTTGGTTTCCGAAGATCCTGGGAGTTCTCTAGGAGATGCCTGAACACGGGAGCTGTACCCCAGACATAGCTTAAAGCAACGTAGCGACATTGCGAGGGAGTGTCCACAAGACATGACCGGGTCACATCGACCACGAAAGTCGGTTGGAATGTCGATTCTCTATCTCGCTCCCCCGGAAGTCGCAAGGATGGCACACAGTCCTTTCCGTGCTTGGTTTCACATCGATGGAGCCATGCACGTATGAGCTGTGAATTTACTTGTGTGGTAACGTGTCTGCCGCCGACTGTGTCGAGGAATTCTTGTTCCGTTTGCCGGGGGGCCGCAGTTAGGTCCCCCGCTTCAGCGCAGGATTTGGCCTTAAGCTTTGTCATACTGATTAGCATCGGCTTGCTCAACACCTGGGTTTGGCTAACCTGTAAATTTAGAATTTCGTGGCTTGACTGAATAACTTTCGTTTTTAGCTCCCAGGGAAGGGCGGGCCCGTGGAATTGATTTGCAATGGACGTCTCGAATATGACAGAAGCCTGTGTGATATGGAAATGCGTGATGCTGGGATCCCGAGCCTTGACGTATCTCGGCAACCCGAAGTTACAAAACTCTGCGCTTTCTGTTATAGAACATTCACCATCGAGTTCTGGGGGCTCTTTATCCAGGCTTTCGGCGATGAGTTTGCACATATCGCAAGTGAAGCGTCGAGTCTTGATTTCATCTATGGACCCAAGAGGGAAAGCTCCACGCTCGGGCGCCGAGATTGAGTGTGCGGGACAGGGTAACGGATTGCGGCAGGGATAGGGAGGATGTATCAGACGTTGTATATCGAGTTTTGAGCACACTCCACAAAGTATCGCAATCGAATCTGAGGCTTCCATCGCTCGATTGGTGGTGGGTCCTGTGCAATTTTGAGAGTGAAAGAGGTGGGCTTCTTGTGCTTACGTAGGCACTGTAGCTTCGGCTAAGGCGAATCCTAAAATTGCGTAACCGACTAATATTCTTGACTGCAGGTAATTTTATATTACTTGGGGTATTTTAAAACAAGATATTATTATTATTATTAATATAATTACATTAGATTTAGGAGATAATTAATCAGAAAATAAAATAAAAATAGTCTTACAAAATTGTTATAATAATGTAATTATATTTTTTAAAGCGAAATTCCTTTTTCATGCCACCGAGTTTCAGATGACAAGTTAAATATTAGTTTTTAGTTGATAATTTACCATCGCAGGCACTAGAAGCTTGGCTTGCAACATGAGCATAGCACCTTGCAACTCGTGAAATGACACTCTATTATAACCATCAAGTGTCTGCATCAGCAGTCAATCATTGTGCCGTTGTGTGTCGCACTAAACTAATTGCAAATTTTGCATACACAGAGCAGTCCTCTTGAAAACCTTATACATCCTAATAACCTACCTCTAATGCTATCCCGAGGGGTATACATTGGGTCTGATTCATATTAACTGACGGCGGGATTTTGCCGCCGGCTTTCCAAGCTCAGGATACGTCTGTAGTGGGACATCGATCACCGTGCGTCAGGCTGAATCTTATTGTGCAATATTCAGATCATGTCAGCGGCCAGGCTTGAGTCGTACACGTGGATCTCGAGCTTTTGTTCGTGGACCGCTCGTCCACTTCGTGAGACCCGATGGCAGCCATCAGTGGTCGCTCGCCTCCCAAGCGTGACCTTGGGAGAAAACCGTGACGGCGCTGACAGGCTGCTACTGTCGACGTCCGAGTCGGTACGTTGCGCAACCGATTTGAAAGTGGAGAGCAAGTATAGTTCACCATCTCTGCATTCTGGACGAGGGTGACGGCACGAGTTCAAGGCGAGAATAAACTTTCAAGCAATAAAGTGTATCTGAGGCACTGTATGACTGGTTTTGGGTGATGTCAGAGCCCGTGCGGGTCCGGAATGGTAGAAGTATCAGAAGGTGGACCAGCTAGCGAATGCTGAGCTGCGCATGATGATAGGTAAGAGTGACCACCGGGGTGGCATCGAGGTCGCGGACACCCACCCAGCGACTTGTCCCGACCGTATAGATAGCATACTAGCAGTAATGTCAGCTCGTACAATGCCCTGGAGCCAAGGGGAGTCGTGGAAGCTGGCCTTTCAGCTGATGTCGCCTTGGCTCTTGTGACGAGGTAGCTCGAACAGTACACGGACGCTCGCGCCTCAACTGACGGCGGGATTTTGCCGCTGGCTCTCTAAGCTTCTACATTCGGAAAATGTCGGCGGAGGGAGGAACACCGAATACCGCCCCCCCAGACGTCAGCATTGCGAAAAAGTGCGGCGGTCCCCCACCGCAACCTCTGAGCGCAGGAACGACCCCTATTTTTTCCCCTCCTGCTGTCATCATCCTCCAATGAGAGTCGTCAAGCGATAACGTTACGTACCGCCTCTGGCTCTCTGCGTAATTTTCAGATTATACCCTCTGAGCGCTACGATGAGTCGGCTGCTCATGTCCGTAGTGCATCCTTTTCGTGAGACTTGATGGCAGCGCGCATCAGTGGTGGTCTCTCGCCGCCTGCCAACCGTGATCTTGGGAAAAAAAACGTGGCTCGTCATTTCAGGCACATTTGTGCATTTCGGTCGAGGATGACGGTACTAGTGCAAGGCGAGGTTAAATTTTCAAGCAGAAAAGTGTATCCAAGGCACTGTATGACTGGTTTTGGTCAGGCTCGGGTCCGGAACGGGGGCTGGGTCGGCTAGTGAGTCTCAGAGCAGATGAGTTGCATAAGATGTGCACGAATGGTAACCGGAGCGCATCGAGGGCGCCGACACGCACCCAGCGACACGACCCTGTAGACAGCACAGCAGTAATGTCAGCTCGTACAATGTCCTGGAGCTGAGCAGTCGTGGAGGCTAACCTTTCAGCTGATTTCGCCTTGGCTCCGAGTCTTGTGGCGAGGCAGCTCGAACGGTACTCGGAGAGGTCATTGGTTGATAGCAGGTGAGTCCAAGCATGCAAACACCGACAAGAAGGAGCGCCCGGAACAGGTTTGAAGGTATCTCATCGCCGCTGGAAATGTTGGTTGCGCACCGCTCAGAGTCTGACTCGAGAGGCCCGGCAGCAGTAGGTGGCCACCAATGACCACGAACCTATGCAGGAGACTCGAGTCCAACGGTTTAAAATGCAGCAATGTGGAACTCGTAGCACCATCAGCTTTACGAGCACCCCAATCGTCCCCCACACTTTACCACTGTGAACCCTTTTTTTTCGTCGATCGTGCCATCATGCAACTAAGTTTCTTCGCTGCGTCGGTCGCCTTCTTGATTTGGACCACTCTGGCGCAATGTGCTGGTGAGACGAATACGGTTGCTTTTGCTCGTAGTGTGAACGCTGAGCACGACATGAATGAACAGCCATCAACAATGACCTATCGCCTGCCAAGCGCGACCCCCAGACGGTTGATACCGCTACAACCGATGCTGGTACGTTGATCTCGACTGAAAGCAAATACTGATAACTCACGACTCATGGACGCTTTGCATGCTGAAAAAGCGCTTGAGCTGCCTTGGGTATGCGTGGGTGTGTGCATCGAGTCCGAGACGGTCTGATGGTCACGAGGACTCGCTTATATACTAGTGAATCGCAGAGTAAATGAGAGTACTATCGTCGAGCCTGCATGTCATGACGGTGGGAGCGTCGGCTTCTTGAAGTTGCGTGACGGACGTCGCGGCCGCCAACGGATAGTCTATGTGAAATATTGGGGAGTCAGCCTCGCCATACCGTTGCAGCTGTTTTCGAATTTCGCCCAAGTTGAAGCGCCACCTCCTTTTGTCGAGAGAGAGGTGGTTGAAGTTTCGAGATCAAATATCGTCACATTGAAGAATCGACAGACTTTTGGCTCCGAGACCGTCCTCAAAGGACAGGTTCAACGAGCTTGGCAGGCACCCCCAATCTCGATCGAAGACTTACTGTCCGGCTCGAAATGGGGGGTTTTTTTTTTCGCTTTCTTCCGCCGTATCAGCCTTGGACGTCTGGACCTTGGCCCATGTGCATGAGTCGGCGCCGCCGCATCAGCGCAATCATTCGAGGAGGCAGTGACGTGCATAGGTATCGATCCAATTTTGTCTTTTTTTTCCTTTTCCCTTTTGTCTCATCACTATCGCCATGCCACCCGGTCAGCATAATGTGTCGTGATCAGTGGCCGCATGAGGCATCCATGCGGATGTTCTCGCCCCCAGCCTCACCAGGCTGCGCTGCCCAGCCCCGGGTCCAGCCCACGCTAAATCTCTTTTATACCTCACAAGCGTTGCCCTATCATTTCATTTTCGTGCCACACTGACCTGACAAACGTCCCGCTCGGAACTTGGGTCTGGAATCTCGACGCTTTCCTGGTTCCTGGCTACAGAACAACAACCTTTTCACAGTCGCCCAAATGCCCTTTCCTCTCTCAGCGCTCACGCTCGTAAAGCTGGGCGTCCTCCTCCTCGGCCTGTTCAACCTCACGTTGATGCTCAAGGGGGTCGGATCCCCAACGCCGTCCAAGTCCTTCACCGAACCACGTCGAAGTACGTTTTCTTTTACAAGACCCAAGATAAATACCATCCTTTTTGCCGACAACGCAGTTCCTGTTTCTCACATGTCCTATATAATCTATCTTCCGCACAGTACGCATCAATGACTATCCCGAGCTCGAGCTCCTCCACTTCGACGTGCCCGCCATGGCCCCACGCACTCTCTTCACGGAAGAGACGGTGCACTACCCTGTCAACGGTACGCTCGCCGAGCTTGAGTGGGCGTCGCTCGTACCAGAGGGGAACCACGGGCTTGTGCTCATCGGTCCAGACGCACGTCCGTACGTCGTGAGCATGTTCCACGCCCTGCACTGTATCGATCGGATTCGCAAGGCGATCGTTGGGTTGCCCGAGACGGTCCTAGGGCGGGCTCACGTCCAGCACTGTTTCAACTACGTCCGACAGATGGTTCTCTGCGCTGCCAACACGCGGTTGAACCCGACGAATCATGTTCAGCCGTCGGGACAACTGGCGACCGATGGGATCGGGTTGATGTATGAATGCCGGGACTGGGACAAGGTGTACGAAGCGTTCGACGCCAATTTTGCATTAAATCGGACCATGTCGTTCCCGCCGTAGATCGTACAGGAGATTTGGGTATATACTTACATACGTTATACGAGATGTGGAATGATGTCCGATGACCAATTCTCTCCCTCCCTCTCTTTTTGTTTAATGGCTATCGTGGACTTGACGATACACCGGTCCGAACCAGTCATCCTCATGGGACCCTCCAAGGTTCAAACCTTGACTTTGACTTCGTGGATGAACGAGTTGGAGTCGTGCTGGTTGGCACTGTCACCCGAAGAGACCTGCATGGTGCCCGAGGTGCCGGTGATGTCGTGCATCGGCCGTCGGATAGGTCGTGGTCGGATGGACGACGCGAAACGCATACTGCCCGTCGTGCCCCCATACTCTTCCGTCTCGAATGCGATCCCACGGGCGATACGATAAATGATCAACGACGGTGCAATTACCTGTTTTACAAAGGCCCCAGAACGTGTGTGAGCAACGCCAAACACCATCAAAGTTGAGGATGAAACGCGGCACGTACCTGAATGTTACCCACCACTGGGAAGAACACGTTCACGAGGGGACTGTTCAACGTGAACACCACCAATGCAATGATCACGAACACCGTGTACAACAACGCGCTCTCGAGCGTCATTGCCATATAACCGAGGTAAAACGTGCCCTGCGGTGACCCAACGGCCCGACTGATCGCCTGTCGATGCATCCAGAGTCGTACGGAGATGAGGGTGGACGCGCAGACGTTCATCGCGACGGAACAGGACCAGCAACAGATGCCGGCGACTTGGACTGCGTGGGTGCTGTACACTGCGCCGGGTGCGGAGCTGACGACGAGCCAGGCTAACGAAGAACCGACGGTGGCGAGATATAACAACGCGGGAAATGCTATTGCATACATGTTTCCCATGCAGACGATGTAGCATCGATAGAGCTAGTCCTCGATTCAGTATCGTGGAGTAACGAGAGCATGGGATACGCACGAGAAAAGCGTCAGAAGCCCACGTGTTCAAGATAAATGCGGCGTCCACGACGACGGAGGGCCAGGGTGACAATGCGTCTGGGCCGTAGGAGCCAACTATGCCGAACATGCCCAAGCTTTGTGCTGGAGCGGCGTACAGCGAGACCGCGATATACAATGTTGTTATCACAAGCTGGATAATGGTGTACGACAGGAGGATGTTGTATCTCTTCCTTTTCAGCAGGGTCAAGTTCACCCCGGCAATGACAAGATAGACGCCTACAAAGAGCGTGTGTTAGTGGGAAAGCGATTGAGAGGGACCTGGGCACTGGAATGCTTACCATAGAGTATGCACGCTACGGAGCTGCCCTCGAACGCAATGGTGTACTCGTTGAACAATGAGGACGGGTACGTGGGGTCCGACATGTTGATTGTGGTGGTCCGACAAGAGTTTGGAGGGCGAGTAAAAAGGACGGCGCGCTTGAGAGAGGGGAGAAAGTGAATATATACGGGAGAGTTCTGATGCCGAGAGGGTGCCTTGAAGAACCGCCGGTGAGTAGATAGCGAGTGCTATAAGACTAAATAATATCACATGAGTTATTTTGGCCAAGTGAAACGAACGGTGGACCACTCACGTTCATTCATATTTACCCATCCTCGGCCATCTCCACTTTCGACAGGCCGCTCACTTTCCATTACCAGCATCGCTCGTATCCAATATCTGATTATCCATCAGCCGGCGTAATCGCGCAATTGTGCCCTCAACCGAATGGGGTGACGAACAAGCGTACCAGGACACGTGGACCTGATTATCCGCGAGAACCGTGGATCTTCCTGCAGTGGGCCACGGCCTTTTGAACCACGACGCAAGCATGCTGAGCCCAGCTGCAGTCTTGGAAGCTCCCCATTTGCTGATCCCCATGGCGAGAAACCTGGAGGTGAAGAAAAAAGCGATTAGTGGCCGCAGCCGGCGTCATCGCGTGCGAACGGCAAACACGTTGTACCGTTCGGATATGATATGATGAAGATGGGCTGACGAATCAGCCAGCTCGATATTTTGAACGACGTACAGCCTCGGCACCAGCTGAGGTGCATGAGGGTACAAAATATGTCCGGGCCACTCGCTTGCACTTGGTATATATAAACTCAGGTTGACAACCTGTCAGTAGTCTGCACATTTCGTCCCGGCTGCCCGCATCGCCCACTTGCAGATAAGCCGCCGACAACCCCCGTTTCAAGCTTGGCTAAAGCGGTTTCAGTTCAACTAATTTGTGGGGGTTAGTTTGCAAGTAACCCTTGACAGGTGAATTCTCTCATTCAATTGTTACCTCCCTTGCACCGTCAGCGTGTCGTGTCTAGTAGCCAACGGATCCTGGCGACGTTGCGAGGTGAATAGCATCTTTCGAGTTAGTTGTAGTAGTAGAGTGTAGCCTAGGGCTCGCAAATTTACCACTCGCGCCGAGTACGTGGCTCAATGCATGCAACGACAACATAGAAACATCATCAAGTCTCAACTCTCATGGCCACCTCCTCCTCGTGCTCGCCCTCGTCTTCCGCAGTGACGATCCCAATACCCGGAAGGTCCATTCTTAAGCGTCCACCACCAACACAAACCGGCATCCTTAATCGCATCAAAGGTTTCTTGCCCACCCAGCCCACCCCGTCAGTCTCCGAAGACACCAAGAAACCACTGAAAAGAGCGCATTTCATCCTACCACACCTCGCGACCGTCTACCCGATATCGACCCTCAATCCACCATCGACCCCATCCCTCAAGGACGACAAACGAGCCATCGAAGAAAAAGAGACAGAGCGACGCAGGCGGGTCGTGAGAGGGAACTCGATAGGCCCCAACGACACAGAGGAATGGTGGAACTTGGACAAGGTCGAACTGTTTTACAGGGAATGTTGTGCGTCGAGAGAGGAGGAGCCAGATCCTGCGGTCTCTACTGCATTCAAGGTGTGTCGAGATCCACACGAAGCAAGAAGCGCGCGTGTACTAATTGATTCTCCATCCCTAGCGGGCGTCCGCGACGAAACCTCGCTCGGTCGATCTATCCGGCGTCCAGCTCACCCCTACGGCCGCGGCTATTCTCTCCGACGTGTTCAACATCGAATGGGGGCTTCGCAAGCTAACGCTGAGAGAGTGTGACTTGGACGATTCTGTCTGTCGATCGTGTCCTTTTCCCCGTCGTCTATTGATCCCCGCATAGAAGTTGAAACCCATTCTACACGCGCTCCTCATACCTAGAACGCTCGAGTATTTTTCGGTTGCGTCTAATCGTCGACTCAAGGCACCCGCGTTCAAACTGATCGGAGCGTATGCTTCACAGGTGGGTCCCTTGCACATATCACCTCTTGGGGGGCAGCCGCTGATTTCCAGGACGGTAGGCCAAGAGCTTACAATTCCTAGATCTTTCATCGACCGTGCTGGATAAAAAATCAGTCGACTACCTCGTGGTGTGTCTCGCTACTGCTCCGGAACCTGGTCTCGTTTCGCTCCGCCTGGATGACTGCTCCCTTCGTCCAAGTGCACTCGAAGCTCTCGGTGAGTGCCCCTTTCATCATGAATCCACTCAAGCGTGATGTTTTCTTTCCAGCTCGTGTGGTCCGGACATCGTCATTGCGAAATATATCCCTCCGACATAACAAGATAACGGCGACTGGCGGTGGGGCCGTCGCACTCGCCCTCATGATCCGTGATTACCCCGACGTCGTATCAGGTTCCGGGTCTGGCACACTCGGAAGCCCACCATCCGCCGCGTCACCCACATCCTCTATGTTCATGTCTCCGCCCCCATCGCCACTCCCAAACTCTACTAACCTCCCCCCTCCGACGCGTACAGGACCCATGCCCCCACCTCCACGACACCCCTCTGCTCTAGGTCCGCAAACAACCTACACGCCGTATATCCCCCGATCAAAACGCGCTGCTGCAACACAACCCCCAAATCCGCTCTCTGCAACTGGCCAGCCAGTTCCCATCATCACGTCAAATTCGCACGGTGGCGTGACGACACGACACCCAGCGCCGGGCCCCGCCAAGACTGAGGGCGTGAGTGTAAATGGGGCACCGGGGCGCTTCGACGATGGACCAAGCGCGGCGTTGCTAGACAAGGTACGCGCATTGGATACGTTGCCGCGATTAGGTGCCCTTCGGACGCTCGATCTAAGGGGTAACGATCTTCGAGTAAGTCCACGCGTGCGCATGTGTCGTGGATCATGTCTTGATATGGGTTCTCAAAGACTGGAGTGACGTACCTCGCCCAAGTGTTGAAGCGAAATCGTACGTTGAAGGTGCTCAATTTAAGCGAGAACAAGCTGGACGTGCAGTGTCTCATGGCGATCGCTGAAGCTCTCGTGCGTTTGCTTTCCTCCGCTATTCTATCGTTGGTTTGTGCTCAGCTCGAGGGTCAGAAATACAACCTGTGTTTGGAGACACTGGATCTCAGCCGAAACCCTTGTTCGGGGCCTGCTCTGGAAGGCGTGCGTCCCACCCGTCTTTCTCTCGTGCCGCTCGCCTCTGACACAGGTCTCTCCAGATCCAATCGTTGCGTACGGCATTTACGCTCAATACCGCCCTCAAACGCCTATTTCTTTCCTCCACCCAGCTCACATCTGCAGGTGCCATCGCCCTCGCCGAGTTCCTGCCGGAATCTACCTCCCTCCTGCATCTTGACCTGACCGTGAACAACATCGACCTCGCCGGCGTCATGGCGCTCAGTCAAGGTCTCAAAGCTAACCACGTCATGCGTTGTCTCGATGTCAACATCCCGCCTGACAATGAAGAGTTTGCGAGGATCTGTCGGGAGATATTGAATACGTGCGTGAGGAACACGGAGGAGGCGGAGAGGGCGGCACGAGGTGGTGCGAGTGGGGCGGGCGGGACTGGACATGGGAATGGGCATGTAGAGGACGGACATCAGGGGACGCCAACGAGTGGGAAAGGCTTGGGGAAGGGGGTGTGGGGATTGATCGAGGAGAGCGAGTTGGCCAAATCAATTCGGATGGGGGACGGGCTTCATGTCAAGGTAGAGTGTGCCTTTTTTTTCCCCTTGTTCGTTCATGCGCGCATTTGGGCCGTTAATGACGGCGGATGTACTGATCGGGTTTTTCATCTGTTAGACGGATATACTTTCACGTGCGGAAGCACTGCTGGCACAAATTCAGGTCGAAATCAAAGAGAATGGCACTCCACGGACGGATTTGGGTGACAAAGTCCATCCTACCAGCGCCGACGCGAACTCGGACTCGGGCCCTGGATCGGAACAAGAACTCATCAGCAAGGCCCGGGAGATGGTTGAGGCCCTGACGGTTCATATCCGATCGAGTGCGACGGCGGTGGACGAAACCAAATTGGAGCGGCTCCTTGGATTGTGCGATCAGCTCAACGGGGGGGTCGACACACTCACGTCACGTGCCTCTCGTCGGTCGCTCTTGCACGGCCTCGGGCTGAAGATCGATCGTTTGCATGGTACTGGTGTAGACGGTGGCGCCGGTGCGGATGCGGGTGCGGGTGCGGGTGCGAACGGGGAGACGACGGTGCACGAGGACGAGGACGTACCGTTGACGCCGCGTGTGGACAAGGGCAAGGGGCGGGCGGAGCCAGAGCCAGAGGAACCTGAGAAAGTGTTGAGTCCCACGTTCATGATCACTGAATCGGAGGACGAGGATGAAGACGCCCATAGATACCTGGATGTGGAGGAAGGAGAGGAGGTCAGTGTGCAGGTGACATCGCCTACGGACAGGTACGTTCATTTTCGTCACGTCAAGGGGGGCGGTGTTGATGTCCATGTTTGTGTTTGCGTTTGATAGGTCCAAAAGCTGGGTTGAGGAAGAAGGCGAGATATTCCGTAAGGGGACTGTATTGCTCGGTCCTGAAGAGATGGAAGGGGAATACGCCGGTGAAGATCTTCGACGCGAGGTACGTCACGTCACGTCTCCGTCCCTGCCCCTACCTCTGCCACGTCTCTATCTCCATCCCTGCCACGTCTCTATCTCCATCCCCGCCCCAATCTCCCGAACTCACCCCGCTTTTCCGCATTCTGCAGCTTCTCGAAGCGATGGTCGAACGCCCACCCCCACGAGGCATCATCGACGACTTTGGGGCCGAGGCTAGCATCCACGCGGCGACGTTTGACGACGTACCTACGTCACCCCCGCCCGCCACCGAGGACCGGTCACACGCCAAAAGCCCGCCCCCTACCCTCACCACACCACGTGCGTACGTCCCGGCGCGCACGCGGTCGTCGGACGTAGGACAGCCTTTTTCGCCCACGACATCATCGCCGTTGCTGTCACCGTTACATCTGCCCTCGCCCTCGCCATCATCATCGCATTCGGCGATCTCGCCGACGTCGCCACATGGACATGGGAGCATGGGTAGTAGAGCGTTTCCGCTCTCAGGGGGCACGACGTAACGAGTTGCTGTGCGATATTGGCGTCGGACTGTCGATCATCAGGGCTGGTCGGGGTACGTCGCCGTTGGCGTTTGTCTGTTCCCCCACCCTCTCTTTTTTTTTTTCTTTTTTTTTTTTTTGGGGGGGGGGAGGTAGCAGTACTATCTACGTACCCTATGGGTTTACGGTGGGGATTCCCAAGACTTTTTTTTTTTTTCCCTCGGACCAGATTATGGATTCCAATCACACGCGTCGTTTGTCGTTGACGAATGTAGATGGTACTCTAGAGTCTAGACAAACGGGTTGCGTTTACTTACTCCATTTGAATGATATACCCTGGGTTGCGGGAGGTGGAAGATTTTTTTTTCGCCTATGATGGGAGTCAGGGAGGGTCTAGAGTCAGATAGGCCTCATCATACCTATTTCGGTGCCAAGATCAATCACGTAGCGAATGGGATCGAGTGACAAAGTCATACTGGCAGTCAGAGCGACATCTCATTTTAAGTTCTGGCCCATACTCATGGGGTCAGCGCAAGGTGCCTTTGCAAATTAAATGACACACGGGAGTTGTATGACATAAGCAAGCGATATCTGTATCAGTTCAACCTTTCTATACGCATTGAGTTCATATGGCTCTGTGCTTCTTTCAGCCTAGTTCTATGCCACTCTATGATCACTCTGAAGCTCTCCCAGAGTCCCATTATATTTGATCTAGTTCCCAGTCCTATCAGTTTGTCGTGTACAATATACGTTGTTTTTTTCCTCCTTTGCGACGGCCACTGTTGTCACGGTGGCAATCGTCATCGTCACTTTAGTTGCTGCTGGCAGTGTCCTTTAGAAGAAACGTCAATTATCCCCAAAGGAAGGTTATCCACTTCCTCCTGGTCCCCCTGCATGGTGGTTCTGGGACAATGTCGTGCCGACGGTGAAGTCAGACCGTCCTGCCACCCAACTCTTCTCAATGGGTTGAACTGATTGGCCATTCTTCAGTATCGGCTCTACGTTCAACGATTGGGCTCATGAGTATGTCCCTGTGATCACACTTTGTCAGTGGCAAGGGAGTGAGATTACCATCGTTATCGCACGAGTCGACGTAAGACAGAATTTCATCTCCATTCGCTTCTGGTGTAGACAGTTCTTTACTCCCATCGAATTATCGTCTACAGGCAGCAACCGAAATAATGGAAAAAGAGGGTAGCGCACTCGCAGACCGTCCTCCAATGATTGCTGCCGGCGAACTTCTCTCGGGAGGCAAACGAATCACACTCGTAGGCAGCGGCGAGCGATTTCGTCGGTTCGGGAAAGCCATCCACACGCATTTTCAAGCAAAGGCGGTGTTAATGTACAAGGACTGGCATCCAGTTCGAGGAAGCGAAGATGCTCATCCTTGACGTTCTCAATGACCAAGACAACCATCAAAAATATGCACATCGGTACGTTTGAGTATAAGGTGTATATATGGGTTTTGCGTGATGCTACTAGCGTATGTTATTCTAGGTATTCCACATCTATCATTCTACGTGTCACGTATGGCAACTCGAATCCCATATCTATCGATGATCCAGAGTTCATTGGGGTGAAGGAAGTTGTCCAATACTTTATCGAAGGGCTGGTGCTCACCTCGTTGATCGCTTCTCTTGGTTAAAATATGTTCCTGGATATGGAAGGCGCCTTAGGAGATATCACGAGTCTGATCTCAAATTTTACAGAGGCCAGTTGAACCGCGTGGAACGTGCAATGGTGAAGTCTCCTTCCCTTGTATCACGACGTCACGATATAGTAACCGGCCTTTAGTTGTCAGAAGCTGCCAGCCCGTCGTTCTCGAGAACCCTGTTGGAAAATATGCACGACTCTCAATTGACCATCGATGAGATGTCTTTCCTTGCTGGAACACTCTTTGAAGTCGGATCTGACACGGTGTGATGATTCCCCGAATGCCCTACAAATGGACTGAGTAGAGGCTCATAGAGCGCAGATGGTATTATTGCGATGACAATGGCTGCAGCTTGCTTCCCCGATACACAACTGCGGGTACAGAAGGAGTTGGATATGGTTGTTGGTAGGGACAGACGTAAGTTCACCCAACCTCCATTCGGCTCCTGATCCTTTCATCTTTCCTAATTCCAGTAAACTGGAACGACCGAAACGATCTTCCTCAACTGCATGCTTTTATCTCCGAGGTGCTCCGCTGGGGACCCATCATATCACTTGGTAAACATTTTGAATCCTTGCAAGAATTTCCGTAGACAATTGTCTTCATAGGTTTTCCGCACCGTTCAACGAGGGATATTATCTGGGTATGACGTCTTTATTTTCTGCAAAGAGTGCTCTCATCAACGTCACCGTCAACTACAGAGAGGCTACTATATTCCTGCTGGCGCGACGGTAATGGGAAACCTGTGGTATGTAGGCCTTCCTCCCTTGGAACGTTTGTCACTCGAAAGCAAGTGGTCACTGAGGCCGCCGATAAACTACTAGGGCCACCAGCCGAGACCCTGTCGCATTCCCCGATCCTGAAAAAATTCGACCCTCAACGCTGGCTTGACCAAAACGGACAACTGCGTCACGACGTGCAATGTTATCCGTTTGGCTTTGGTCAAAGGTACGTGCTGCTCGCTTGTCGGTGCGAACTGGGGCGTCACTGACACGACGATGCTATTGACGGCAGAATCTGCGCGGGAATGCATCTCGCCAGCCGATCGCTATTCATTACGCTCGCACTCCTTTTCTGGTCATTTCGAATCGTTGAGCGTCCTGAGGCGCTGATTGATACGACGCCGGATACGGACAATATCGTGTGTCATCTGCCGCAGTTTGAGGCCGATTTTGTGCCTCGTATTAAAGAGGCGCGGTTGAGAGAGGTGATGGTCATGTGAACGGTGTGTCGGTACCGCCAGAGGCTGTATCCATATTTGTGTTCTGGAGTCGGATGGCTGAGTGTGTACGTTTTGCTGTAACCTGTTGGTGGAATGTATTTTTGTGTGAGTGGTAGAAGCGGTTACAGGCTCAACAAAATAGCCTTGCTTTCCCCCAGATTGATTGTCAGGGACAAATAGAGGGAGCGTCTGGATCTGATTTTGATTTTGATGACGTGTAAAATCACAACACACTCTTTTGTTTCAGCAGCTTGGAGGTCTCTCTTGTCTCCTGTAGTCGCCTAGTCTGCCCCTCCTGCTTCTTCCCTGGCCGCCGGTCATTATTACGCTTTTCCTCGATGGTCGAGCGCATTCAAAGGGCGCCGTAACTCGTTTGATGACGCACCTTCCTCGCTTACCATGGATGCCAGGGGACATGGGGAATGCAGGTGTGTAGAACCTTTCCAAAGTCGTTTGCTCGTGGCATTAGATCGGCGATGGGGCTGGTCGGACTTACTCGTGATCAAGTTTATATGTTTGTCGTTGGATAGTGTTTCGTTCGTTCTCCCTTATTGTTTGAGGATGGATGGGACGCCTTTCCATCGGACCAAGTCCATATTGTCGATGTATTTTAGACAGACGTCGATTCCGGCCCGGATGTCACCGTGTGGCAGTGACACGGAGGGGTCTGTGCGCACCCAGTCACGCCTGGAAGTCGAAGACGTGATAACAAGTCTCGAGACCTCGCGGTGTCAATATTTAATCTGGCATGCGGCCCATGCGATGCGGCCGAGTCCGAGTTTCTGCGCACAGACCCCTTTCAACCATAAAAAAAAAATCTCGTCACCCCAACACTGCATCCATCACCCATCCCCCCCACTCTGCCCCGCGCCCCCTACCCCGCCCTTTTTTTTTTGGGTTTCTTCGTCGCTTTTGTCGACCATTGAGATATGGCTGAATCAGCTATGGAGACTGCTAATGCACCTCGTCGATCGAGTCGGATCTCTGCACAAGCACGCTCTGAGGCCCCCACGAAGAGGACGCGAAAAGGAGCGTCTACTGCTGCCAAGTCCGCCAAGGCAGGATCCACTCGAAAACGGTCCCTGAAACAGGGCCAAGAAGGGGACCAAGACATCGACGTCGAGCGAGAGAAGGATGCGAAAAAGGTCTGTACATTTATCAGGATCATTCTTTTTTTTGCTCGTCGCGTTTGGGGGGGAGGGTGATGCCATCGATTCATTCGTTTTTTGATGATAAACAATGCGTCTTGCTTTGTTTTTGGTTGTGGTTTTCTTTTCGGATGATGATACGATGCTTGGATGGGATAGGTCAAGGTACCTTTGGCGGAGGAGACGCAAGTTGCGGCGGATGTGGCGGCTGGAGAGCCCTCTGCGGATGCGGAGGCCGAGCCTTTATCCGTGCCATCGGACGCATCCAAGGACGTCGACGTCGGGGAGACTCTTCCATCGTTCGTTCTAAAGAACGAAAAGGGCGAAGACGTCGACACGGCATCGCTCACGGCAGAGAAAGGTGCCGTTCTCTTCCTAGTTCCAAAAGCCGATACGCGTGAGTATCTCGATCTCTCAGTGCACGAGGAATGTCGTCCTGACGTTTCCTGGGCAATCCGATTGATGGTAGCCGGTTGTAACGCACAGGCGTGCGGCTTCAGAGACGTCTGGCAAGAATTTGGAGCGCTCAACTATGGCGTTTACTGTCTCAGCGCAGACTCGCCCACCGCTCAGACAAAGTGGCAGACAAAGGTGAGCTAGTCCGTGTGTACGGTTCAGCTCTTTGACACGTTCTGACGGGCTTGTCTCGATCCAAAGAAACAATTACCGTATCAGCTGCTCTCGGATCCTCAGAGGACGCTTATAGGCGCCCTCGGTGCTGTTGATGGTAGTAGGACCAAGCGGAGTCATTTCGTGTTCGACAAGGGCGGAAAGCTACTCGACAAGAAGATTTCCATAAAACCTGTGGACAGGTGCGTGTCCCCAATCGTCCTCGTGTCGTGTCCGTTTGCTGACTTGTTTTTTTTCGTATGGATGGTAGCCCGCGGTTAGCCCTCGAGTTCATCAAAGGGCTCGAGAATTAGTTGGCTTGATGGCGACCGTATATATCACCCGTTCTATCGTGTACTGAAACTGAAGCATGTTTTATGTAAACTCTTTGTTGTAGCGATGTGCTGTCGAATAGTGGCAGGCTGGTGTTTGGATGTTTTACACTCGAATACCAGACCGGTCTCTGCCATCCATCCACTTTCGATGGTGTGTCGAACGGTGAAGGTTCAAGCTATCGACTGCGGGGGTGATCCAACTCTGATGGAGGAACTAATTGACAAAGTACATCCGACTCAATGACGTCATCGAGCACTTGTGTTTTACTGCCGCGTCATCGGTGCCGGTGCCGGGTCATGACGATATCTGCGATTTGTCCCAATGATTCATCATGGCATTCATGTAAGCAGTTATTTGCAATTCATCCACAGTATATAGTACCACGGTCAACTTTCCTGCAACTCGCACAAGCATACTCCCATACAACCCGAGCAAGAAGTTAGAACGCGATGGCTTATCCTACTCGCAAGATCGGAAAAGACATTCCTGTCTCTGCCATCGGCTTTGGTGCCATGGGTATCTCTGCTTACTATGGGGATGTTGAGGCAGATGAAGAAAGATTCAAGGTCGGTATCGATCACGGGGGGCGAGTTACTATATTGCTCACCCCGATCGATACGATACTAGGTCCTCGATGCTGCGCTCCAGAGCGGTTGCACGTTCTGGGACACTGCCAATATCTACGACGATAGCGAGGAACTGATTGGAAAATGGTCAGTACATGCATACGTTGGTGACGTCCGACTGAACTTTCTTCTCAGGTTCAAGAGGACTGGCAAGCGCGACCAGATCTTCCTTGCTACCAAGTTTGGTTTCGTCATTGATAGGGCGACAAAGCATGGGGTGGACGGATCCGCCCAAAATGTGGAGGCATCGATCGACCGGTCTCTCCAGCGTTTGGGGGTGACCTGTGTAGATCTTTATTACCTTCATCGGCAAGTCTCTTTCCTCCTTGGGCCGATACGTCCTTCTCGTGATGCTAACCCTTGGACACACAGTCCTGACCCCGAGGTACCTATCGAAGTAGGTGACTGAGTACATAGGCAGCTAACATTATTCACTGATATGTCCGTTTTCTTGCATCCCTGTGTGTAGGTGACAGTTGGTGCCATGGCCAAGCTCGTCGAGTGCGTATGACTATTCTATAGCTCTGGTATCCTTGGTTTTATCCCATACAGACAAGGCAAGGTCAAATACCTCGGTCTCTCCGAATGCAGTGCCAACACCTTGCGCCGCGCAAATGCCATTCACCCAATTGCTGCGGTCCAACTCGAGTATTCGCCCTTTGACCTCGACATCGAGAGGAATGATGTACTGAAGACCGCGAGAGAGTTGGGCATCAAGATAGTCGCTTACTCGCCACTCGGAAGAGGTTTGCTCACTGGTAGATATGTGAGTGCCCCCCAAGTTTGCGATGTTGTAACATCAATCTCCCTACTGATTGTGATCTATTGGACAGAGATCTCCCGACGACTTTGAAGAAGGAGATTTCAGGCGGACCCTCCCAAGGTTAGTCCCACAGCCAAGTTGTTCCGAGAATCTGCTCAGGGAAGGATGTTCTTCATTTCGTATGATTGATGTCCAGGTTTTCGAACGAAAACTTCCCCAAGATCTTGAAGCTGGTAGAAGAGTTTCAAAATATCGGCAAAGAGTACAACGCGACGGCAGGACAAGTGGCGCTCGCGTGGCTCCTTGCGCAGGGGGAAGACATCATCCCCATTCCTGGGACCAAGAAGATCAAGGTGCGTGCAAAGTAGAATTTCCGTCGTGCGTCTCGATTGGAACATGCATGAGCAGTATCTCGAGGAGAACTTGGCGGCTGTTCACGTTGCGCTTTCCCCTGAGGCGGTCCAGAAAGTTCGGACGGTTGCGGAGGAGGCTGTGTGGGCTGGTGGTCGATACGGCGCCATGATGGTGTCTCTGGAGTTTGCTGACACGCCCCCGTATAACGAAGCCTGAGTAGGGGGCCCGAAAAACTGTATACTATCTACGTGGTCAGCATTGTTGGTAGAACTGAATCGTTTTCAGTGTGAAAGGAGCGAAAAAGGAAATTACATAAGTAAGGGTCCTACTAAATACGAAAACGAGCGAAGCCCGGGATCTCAATGAGCTTTTCACAATGCCGATGGCCGGTGGCCCGGCCAACTATTCTAACGACTCTCATGTTGATTCTCACACGTTTTGTTCATTCGATGATATTTTACTGACCTTCGTTTTCGTCCGATGGTCTCGTTGCGACGTCAGACTATCTGGTAACAGATTCGTCCCACCCACTGGCCCGTTCGCCTTCCTTAAACCAGTTTCGAGCGCTCCGACGGATGTCAACACCACAGCAAGGTACTTTCTGGGCCAGGTCGTTATCATTATCTACCCACACAGCATCCAAGACCCCGTCAACCGACCTACGCATCCCTCACGCTAGGTCAATGTTCTTCTCCACAACAGTCATGAAGAATGACTGGTGTCGGCAGTGATGGCTACTGGATCCGACGACTCACCATCGCAACTCGCTGTGCATGAACAGGGTATTATGTTCGACGTGCCAGGGCTGGAGTTTGGACGACGGACGACGATACCAATGAAACTAATCTCCGTACTGTACTAATTTGGGGGGTGGCGGTATCCCAGATTCTCCTTCTCTCATGGCTCAATCAACAGTACATTCCCCTCCTTTCATGCCCTTTCGGTGACGATGCTGCGGCGACCCTCTGGAAACAGGTACGGGCTAGCTCTGGGAGTCGATACTAGCCAAGCGGCTAGATTGAAACAAGTGTTTCTTCTTGCTCATGTAACTCCGCGAATCAAATTGCCCAGCGCCTTTGTATTTGCACGCCTACGAGTGGGTGACAAATATTGTTTTGACGGCCGCGGAGCTGAATTACGTTTTCCCAGGTTAGGGGAACTGATAGAAAATTCTTGCGACGCTCTACATTCCATGTTTGGCTGTGCAAGATAGCTCCTGCCACCGGACGCATTACTGTTGCGGCAGATGCAGTGCGGTATGGGTAAGATGATTTTCGAAGATGACCTTCCATTCTCCTTCAGGCACTGTCCTAGGGGGACTTCTTATATGTGGATGGGATATCGTTAGATTATTGTTGTCCATCCTCCGCGTCACGCATGATGATACAACTATACCATCGGAAAGGTACCTTCCCCCCCTTTGCATACTACGTCTATCTGATCTACCCTTTGAAGCCTGTGTCTTACTTGTCTTACTTGCATTGTGCCCGATTTATTCGGACGCAGTCAATCTCTCGCAATGTTTAGCAGATGCGATTAGTTGCGCCAACAACTCAAGCAGTCAAGATTGCGTTTCAACCATGAACATTTCGAACACAACCGCATTTTCGATACTCCGCACGAGCAGAGGCTCCCCCATCACAACCGTTTCTAGCTCTACGGACACGGCCACTGCGCTATCGTACGCTGGCTGTGTTGAATACTGTGGAGCAGGCCAGCAGCCATTCAGCTGGACTGTATTCTCGCAGGAGTATTCTGCATGGTTCTTGCCATATCTCGCTCTGCTGTCCCAACTTCCTTTTGGTGCTCGACGCAGGACAGATAATCTCATGTCTGCGATCTTGACACTCGGCTCACCGACCCTCGCTGGCTACTCGATGTATATGACCCTCCTGAATGCACGATGGGTCAACGACCAGCTTTTTGCAGGGATTGACTATCCAAGTGCCGCAGTCCGCCAGTCTGTGGTGCGGGTTTTGACCAGTCTTCAACAGGTCCCTTTACGCGTTCACCCCGGGGAATCTGCTCGATTCGAGTCTCTCGTCATTCACCCGGATAATGATGACTGGTGGACTACGCTTGCAGCGGAACTCGATTACTCACACACGTGGTCAATCGCATCCGCAACATCGATCACCTGGGTGGTCATTGCCTATCTGCTCACTGTTGCCGACTCTCTTTCCAATGTCGCGGCCAACATTAACTCCAACGGACAGGGAACAGGTTCGGTGTGGCTTTGGCTATTGCCAATCGTTGTGGGCTGGTTGGTTCTTTCGCCTAAATGTGACTACATGCGCGTGCACGACGGGTACGACAAGGCAAATAGACAGGTGTTTGTAGCAGATTCCCGTGACCCCAGTGCAGCTCCTACCGAAGTCACCTCCAATTTCGGTTTGACCATCCGCCCTAGTCCGGATTGGAAGTTACGCGACAGAAACATCACTTCCCCAGACGAGTTGCGAATTCCTCCGGTATTCAACTATGCAAGAACGTTGTCGTGGTCTCGGACTGTCTACGTGACCTCGCTCTATTACCGTGCAGCTTGGCGAAAGTCGAACCATCGTGTTGGCGTCGACGGCGAGCACATTCCCTGGAATGCGCGCAATGATGTCCCCAGACAGAGCCGACTAGGGAATCGCGATCAGATCATTCGTTACTGCCACCCGGATGATCACGAATCCTCCGGACCTGATAATCTTTGGCCCCGAGGCGTATTCTTTAACATGATGGTGGCATCTCTCATGTCGCTGCAGTTGCAATGGGGGACGACAGGCGCAGCCGTTCTCGTAGTCTGGTTCACTCCTACCATCGTAAGTGGTTTCCTACGGAGAGATGATTCAAGTGACTCAACATCGACATCCTAGGGATTCGGGTGCCGTTCTCTCGCGTACTCGATATATGGGACGCTATCTACCGCCGTCTGGATGTTGCTTGTTTTGTCCAGCGTCCTTGGATACTATGCACGTCATCTGATTGACGACCGGCGTACCCCTGACTTGGAAAGCGGGGAGCAGCGCACACCCTCCACACCCTCCAAACTCCCTAAATCCCCGACATCTAGCATCAAAGGCGATGGTTCTGGGCTCTCAGAGGGTGTTGAGGGCGTTGCTATACCATTGCGTGAAGTTCATGCCCCTCATGTTGGCGGAGAGGGAGAAGACATACGACTCAACTCCGATTCGGACGGACCCGCAAAGATCACCTCCATCAAATCCCCCCATGCAGGGTGGATAGATCCTCGGACGATTGCGCGGGTGGCAGACTGGCTACGATGGATAGGAAAATCACTCGCCATCATCAATGCGATCGGAATCATCGCCAATTCGATCTTTCAATACGCGAGCGTGTACGACAACTGTTATTGTGATTCGAGCGTGTATACCTGGGGCTCTTCCGCATTCGACGTCATTACGCCCAATTCGAGCGATATCGATTTGGCGAGCAGTGCTTGGATAGGTGCGCTCGCGCTGGCGTTGACTTGTTGTGCGTTTTTTGTGGGTATGATATATCTCGTACGGGATTCGTTGCCTTTGTAGTTTTTTTGGTAATTGCTTGGTGTCGCCTGTGTATCATAGTGCTTGTGGGATAGCATGTAGCAGATGGTGTCAGGTACATCCACCACCTACGTCACGACATTCCAATGATGACGTCATCCTCTCTCCGACTCCAGACATATATATAGTAGTCCTGTACATGGGGATTACATATTGAAGTTATGACGCCCCTTTAGCCTATTACCACTTCTCTTCACCAAATATTCAGCGCCCAGCTTTTGCCACCAACCCTTGATTGATGGACACCAACACCATTAGTCTCCCATCTGTCCAAACCTCGACGGATGTTGACTTTCCATCTGATTCTTCACTTAAATTGATCAGCGGTGTGCACTATTCAGATGACGAACACGACCTCTGAGATGGACTGGGCAGTTACTGAGGAACTGGATTGGCAGGCACAGAATGCTACTTTATCCGAGTCTGACATCCAGCGAGACCACCCAAGCATCGCCTCCGACGATCATGGTCTTCCTTACATCGCAATACCGACAGACCTCGGGACTCTTTGGAGGATGAGGACATGTGCTTGCGTATCCATGCAACTGGTCTCGACGAAACGACGTATCCGTTTCTCGACAAGCATGACAACCTCGTACGCATTCTCAAGGACTTTTACACATGGCAATCGTCCTTTAGAAAAAGCCGCTCGCAGGCTCTCAAGGATCGGGTGTGGTTCGGAAGCTCTAGCGAGGCACGACAGTCATTTGGGCCCCGGGAATGATGGGCTGCGAGGTTGTGGCGGGCTATGTCAGATGGGAGGGTAGACGAAGCACGGACTCCTGTGTGATACGATCCCGTGTACCAGTAGTTGTATCCTTTGGACAATGCGGTTCGCTTGGCCTGTTGGCACCTGGCCCGGAATCGTACATATATGCATATATTGGAAACTTATACATACGCGTGATTGTACATGTGCTTGACCCTTCACAGCCTGATCCCGAGGTTGACGTGTACCGCCTTTACGCTGGTGTAGTTCTCCAATGCATACTCGCCCAGCTCTCTTCCTATACCCGATTGCTTGAACCCACCAAAAGGCATCTGGATTTCGGCCTGGTTGGAGCAGTTGATCTGTTGTCGCGTCGGTAGCGCGCGAGCAAAGGGAAGAAGCGACAATGAGATCGGAGCTTGGGAAGGAATGCCATACAAAAGAGGGAGAGGTTTCACGTACCCACATATTGCCTGCCTCTAGGGCATGTGCAACGCGGAACGCTTTGTCAATGTCTTTCGTGAATACCGAGGCTGCAAGACCGTACGTCGTGTTGTTGGCTTGCTCGATCACGTCTGTACGTGTATCATCGGGGGTTTAGCGTTCACAACATGGTATTAGCAAAGGAGTATGTACCCTCTTCGGTGTTGAACTTGAGGATGCACGCGACGGGTCCAAAGATCTCTTCCTGGACGATCTTCATGTGTGGTTGACACTCGGTGAAGATGGTCGGCTGGATGAAGTACCCCTCGTCTCCGATACGCTTCCCGCCTAGGTGCACCGTTGCACCATCAGTTTTTCCGGATTGGATGTAGCCCATGATGCGCTGGTTCCGAGTGGCAGAGATCAATGGAAATGGTTCCAAGGTCGGGGAAGGGAAGGATGTACCTCGAATTGGGTCTTGGACACTTGAGGTCCTTGGTAGGTTTCCGCCTCGAACGGGTCGCCCACTTTGATCGCAAGGGCTTTCTGCGTGAACTGTTTGAGGAACTCGTCGTAGATCCCCTCCTGGACGAATATCCGCGACCCAGCCGAACAGTTCTGTCCGTGGTTAGCGCTGCAAAAACGACGACAACAGGTCAATTCCCACCGTGAACCCAGAAAGGGGACGATCACGCACTAGATTCCATGGATAGCCCACTTGACGGCTTGTTCTAGATCGGCGTCATCAAAGATGACGTTGGGGCTCTTTCCGCCGAGTTCCAGCGTGACGGGCTTGAGGTTGCTTTTGGCGGCGGCTTCCATGATCTTGCGACCGGTGAGCGTGCTGCCAGTAAAGGCAACTTTGCGAATGATAGGATGTTCGGAGATGGCTTGACCGGCAGTGGCACCGTACCCGTTGACGATGTTAATGACACCTGGAGGGAATCCGGCTTCTTCGATGAGGGTTGTGAAGAGAAGAGCGGAAAGTGGGGTGAGTTCGGAAGGTTTGAGGACGACGGTGTTGCCTGTTGCAAGGGCAGGTCCGATCTTGAGTGAGAGGGAGAACACTGTTTTAACGGAGTCAGAAGACTGTGAGAGCAAGAAGGAAGATATTGATATTCTGACTTGGTACGTTCCATGGAATGATTTGGCCCTGTGAAAAGGTGAATGGGAGTCGGAAGCACATGCATGGGAGGGATTAGGAAACGAACCACAACACCGATGGGTTCGTGGCGAGTATACGACAGCTTCTTGTCACGCGTCTGTAGATAACCAATTGGATTGAGTAACGGACGCTTGGTCGACTGGTGAACCCACCTCGATCGTCTTTCCATTGATCTTGTCTGCCCAACCACCGTAGTACCTCATGACAGCGATACTACCTGTGTTGTCTCCGCCATATGCAGTCTTGTAAGCCTTGCCTATCAAGAAGCGTCAGCCTCATTTTACTGCGAAACAAGGCTCACAGCGCACCATTGGAAAGGGCATCCAGAGCGGCGAACTGTTCAATGTGCTGTTCCATAAGGTCAGCCAACTTGAACAGGAGCCTCCCCCGTTCTGTGCCGGAGACTTTGAGTCCCCAAGAGGACTTGTAGGCTTTCTGTGCAGCCTGCGCTGCAGCATCAATGTCGGCTTTTGTGCCGGCCGCAATCGAGGTGATGACCTTTCCCGTCGCTGGTCACAACGTCAGTCAACCCCCCACAATGAAACGGAGAAACAGACATGGATTGACGACCCTGGATAAGAATCAGCATGTGAATCGAACGCAGGAATCACAATCGTGACACACTCGATGGATCCACCTTGGACGGGGTCTACGTGCTTTCCATTGATATATAGTCCCAACGGGATCGTAACAGTTCCTTTGTACGTCGGGGTGTCGAACGTCTTGGTGAAGGTAGCTGGCATCTCGTGAGCTGCGAAAATATTAACAAGGGATATGAGAAAAGGTCGACGACAGACAACAACTCACTAAGCAACATCACAACTACTTATACCGGACGAAGAGAGCGTGATCCTCGTCAGGTGGTTTCGGAGCCACATGACGAGTATCACGATTACTACAGCCTGAGGGTCACCATGGGCCCCGGGTGAATAAAGGTTTCTCGTGGGTGGTTTAATGCTATACTTACGTGTTGCTTGCACTCACGAGGCGGAAATTTGATCAGAGTGATAAGGCAAACTCCCGAGTTCTCATCCAGTGACCAGGTTCCCAATCATCTAAGAATACTTCCAGCCTTGGTTCCCTCTCGAGGCGGGCCGAGCGCCGCGGTGCAACTCGGACCGCGGGGCACCTGGAGGAACGACCTAGATGTGCATCAGAATGCATTAAGAATGGAGCGAACAGTGGATTCACTGAAGAGGCCTTAGTTTGTTCCAAGGAGGTTCTAAACTTCATCTTATGTTTTCACGTTTCGTGCAACCTTTAGAAACTGCGTTGTGAGAGTCTTCGGTTGAAACTTTATGTGCAATCCGAAATAGGCAATTAGCTCGGAGTAATTGTGGTATTCAAACTCCGACATGCGTAGTTGCAGCCGGCCAAAACACCAGAACTTCAATAAACCAACGACTGAAAACTCGCAAATGAACATCGAAACTCACGTCTCCACCAAGGGTTCCAATACTGTCTTGCACCGAATCCAGCGCGGCAAGGAGGGCATCCTTGAGCGCGGCGTTTGATGCATTATCACTTCTACTAGCAATTCATTGACGCAGCATTTTCCACGGTTCGACCTTCTTCGAAGCCTTGCCATTTTCTCTCATTTGGTACTGTGCGAATTTCCCTTGTGACTCATCCTAGTGCGAGCCTGGTTTGAACCTCTATTCGCTCGACCAAGCTTCATGAATCCTGTTCCAAGTTCGAATTCTAGTCGCGTTTCTAGGCTAAAAAAACGATTCCTCGATGTCCTATCTGGGACAGTCAAACTTGATCCTCGTGGCGCGACTCTTTTCCTAGAAGGGATCTGCGCTCAGGATGACCCAGTGGTATGCTTGGATGCAATTGCTGGGAGTGCTCACGGTCTGTCTTCAGTTCAGTCCGCAATGCGATTCGACCTGTCCGTCGAATTCATGAACGGTTTGGGTTCCACTGTCCTGGAGTGTCTCCTAAGAGCTTCCGATGTAGGCGGCGAGACCCTGGACAATCTGCTGTTCCATGTGGTAGAGCCATCAATCTTTTGGGATGCCCTTGTTCGCATGTTCCAACAGGGCGCGTTGAGGGAAGATGCTCAGCTGGTCTTCGCTAGACTGCTCTCCCGACTCCTGACTTTACAAAACCGGGACACCACACCCTTTCGCGACATTGCAGCTCAGCCTTGCATTCAAAATGGCCTCATCGCATCATCCAAGGTCGAAATCAGAGAGATCGGACATCTGATCAAGCACATTCTCTCTAGCACTAGTTCGATGACGGCATCCTGCGTCCGAGTCCTTAATGGGCCTGGCGGACGCCATGATAACGACTTTGCCGACTACCGCGACATCGCTATCCTTCCCACTGCGGACGAAATATTGTGTCGAAAGCCTCCCTTCCTCAACGCAGCATTCCACGATGAACTCAGCGCATCAGAGACTCCGGTCGGGGCTTACTTGGATCATACCTTTCGGATGCTCCGCGAGGACATGCTCTTCGACATCCGTGAGGAGATACAAGCTGCTCTACAAAAGCAGGGAAATCATCGCAGTTTTCGTGTCACTAACAGCGTGTCTATGATCGGTATTTATACCGGTACGGATAATCGACAGACTCGTTGGGGAATCGAGCTGCAATGCAGCACCGACCTCAAGCAGCTCAAGAAAATAAAGGACGAGGATGCTCGGGTAACATTCCTTACGCGGGATCCTCGTGGTTCGAGGATTCTGAGGCATCAGTCTCTCGTTTGCCTCGCTTCTGGACAAGATATCATCAGCTTCGGGACAGTGAACCGCGTGGAGGAACTTTTAGCCTGCAAACCTCCAGTGATAGTTCTCCAGCTGGATGGCGCTGTTAACATAAGAAGGGCCCTCACATCTCTTTGTACCACCAAGAATGTACGACTCATCCAAATCGACGCCGCTACGTTTTCCTTCGAGCCGGTGCTCACTGCACTGAAAAAGATGGACTCCGTTCCGCTCGACAAGGAAATTCTGTTTTGGAACCCAGGGACACCCGTCACGACCCTGCAGAAGAGAGGAGCCCTGTCGTGCATTGCCAATGTGGTTGCCTCAAACCTTTCCATTGACCTTCGCCGCCTACTGGCCCTGCCTACATCTATCTGTCTAGACAAGTCGCAAGCGAGGTCCCTGATCACAGGCCTTACGACACGTGTGTCATTGATCCAAGGACCCCCAGGTGGGCATTATCGTCTTTTTTTTCAAGCCATCTCATTGCTCCCCCAGGGACCGGGAAGTCCTTCATAGGTACCATTCTTGCGAAGGCGATACACGAGAGGGCTTCTCAAACCATCCTTGTCGTTTGCTACACCAACCATGCACTGGATCAGTTCCTCGGAGACCTTCTCGAGTATGATATTCCTGATGAATCCATTGTGCGCCTTGGTGGCCGTCCAAACCAATCCACGGAGCACCTCTCCCTCCACCAGCAGCTGCGCAAACGATGTCCGTATAACTGGGATAGGATCAACAACCTCAAGAGGGATGCATCAGGTCGCGAATACCAGCTCCGAGCTCAGTTTCGCAAACTGTTATGCGACCACGATACGAACCTGATTAGCTATCTGGAACTGGAACACCACGAGTTCTTCGAAGCATTCTACGTGCTACCCGAGACGGAGGATGGAATGACTCGTGTCGGGCAGAATGGACAGGCCATCGATGAGAAGTATCTCTTCTCGCGATGGACGCGAGGTCTAGACGCTGGAGTGTTGAGTGGCGAGCCTCATGTCCAAGCGTCAGCTCGGATCTGGGGTATGGGCCACTCGGCCCGCCAGCAGCTGCTAGCAAAGTGGCGGCATGAAGCCGTCACCAAGGCCACAGAGTCGGTATGCCAGGCCGGCCTTGGGTACAATGAATTACAAAGTGCGATCAAGCAGGAGTTTGGAGAATCAACTGTTGCAGTTTTGCGGCAGAAGCAGATCATCGCTTGTACGACCACAGGGGCAGCTATCCACGCCGAAGCGCTTAAACAGGTTGCTCCTGAGGTTCTCCTCGTGGAAGAAGCTGGCGAGATCCTCGAAAGTCATATCTTGACCGCGTTGTCAAGCACGGTGGAACATATGATTCTTATCGGCGACCACAGGTATGTCTACGACGTTATCTCGTCCGTTTGTTGCTGATGGTCCTTCTCAGACAATTGCGCCCCAAAGTGAACAACTATCAATTGACTGTTGAAAAGGGCGAAGGATTTGACCTGAACCGGTCACTTTTTGAGCGTCTTGTTCTCAAGGGTTACCCACATGAAACCCTTTCAACACAACATCGGATGCGCCCCGAAATCTCTGCATTCGTCCGCGACCTCACCTATCCAGAGCTTATTGATGCTCCCTCGACTTATCAACGATCCGATATCCGCGGAGTACAATCGAACGTCATCTTTGTAGACCATACCCATCTTGAAGACGACAACTTGCTCATTGGCGACCGTGCAGACGATGGCACCAAAGGATCGAAGCAAAACACATACGAGGTGCAGATGGTGCTCAAGATAGTACGCTACCTTGTTCAACAGGGGTACAACATCGAGGACATCGTTGTTCTTACCCCGTATCTTGGTCAACTTCACCAACTACGTGACGCTTTGAAGCGCGATAATGACCTGATCCTCAACGAGCTGGATTCCTTGGATCTCGCACGAGCTGGCCTAGCCCCTGTTACACCACCTGAGCTCAAAGCTACGAAAGGCCGAATCCATTTGGCTACGATAGGTGCGCAAGATACCCATGAATACGCCACTTTTTTTTCACACCCCGGTATAGATAATTATCAGGGAGAGGAAAGCAATATCGTGATTGCGAGTCTCACGAGATCGAATAAATCTAACACGATCGGCTTCATGGACTCTCCCGAGCGTCTCAACGTCCTCCTCTCACGCGCCCGAGATGGCCTCATTCTCATCGGCAATTCCCAAACGTTTTTGCACTCCAAGAAAGGGGGGGCACTCTGGAAACGGTTCTTCACTCTCCTCGAGAACGGCCAGTACGTTTACCAGGGGTTTCCTGTCAAGTGCGAGAGGCATCCCGAAAATACCGTTCTACTCACGTGTGCAGGCGATTTCGATCATCACTGTCCGGACGGTGGATGCACGAAACCATGGTGAGTCATTCACATCTTCCCCGATAGTCGGAGCCCTCACGCGACTTGACATTGCCTTTGCAAGCGGAATGACGCTCGCCTGTGGACATACATGTCCAATGAAGTGCCACCCTCGTCGGTCATCTAGGCTGCTTGACCTGCACGACACATCGCAGTGCAAGCATAAAATGAGTGCGATGTGTCCGGCGGGTCACCACACACTTGGTTGGGAGTGTCGCTTTGAACGGCCTCTTGTTTGTTCGGCGTGTGTTGAGGAGGCCGAACGTCTCGAGGAGATTGCTCGGCAAGTGTTTGAGCAGCGGCGGAGGCGCGAGGAAGCTGATATTGAACATCGACGTCGGATGGTTGAGCTGGGGGCGAAGCTGCGGACGGGGCAAGCGGCTGTGGAGAAGCGTAAACTCGAGGAAGAACAGAGTCAACAGGAGGAGGCACTTAGGAGGCAAGATGAAGAACATAACAGACAGGAGGAAGAGAAGAGGAAACGAGAGGAGGAGAGGAAACGAGAAGAAAAGAGGAAGAAAAGAGAAGAAAAGAAGAAACGAGAGGAAAAGAAGAAGAAACGGGTGGAGAAGAAGAAGAAACGGGTGGAAAAGCAGAAGAAACAGGAGGAAAAAGTGAGGAAACGAGAGGAAAAGACCAAGGAGCTCCGAGCTAAGCGATTGCAGGAAGGTGTCCGAGTCCAGAGGATCGGACAAGGGGAGGAAAGTCTTTGAACTCCAAGTGGCTGGTAGATTGAGTTGCCATCGGTATCATGAAATCACTCATGTAGATCATGAAGTAGAAATCGCAACATGACGGGCTGATTGTGGGCGTGAAGCTGTATAAACTCGCGGACCAGAGTCCGGTCTCATTGATGCTGTAGGGATTCGAGAGTTGCCCAATCGAGCGCTACGCTGATCCTCCCATATATAATGGGCTTCTTTTTCGCCAGGCGTTGCACAGTGCGTGCCCAACTTCCTGTGCACCACCACCAGCCTCAAAAGCCCGTCCCCGCGTCGCTTTGAGCTGTACTCTTGCTTTCCTTGGAACACCCCACACTGATACATGAACCAGGCTCGCGCTAACCAGCTCAACAAACGTTTCCATGATGTCCTGCACGGCAGAGTCACCGTGGACCCTCGTAACTTTCGCCTTTTCCTTGAGGCCACTTGTGCCCAGGAAGACACCGCAAAGTGTGTAGACAGTCTTGTGTCGAGTCAGCATGGACTACCCTCCATTCAAAATGCTATGCGCTTCGATCTCTCTCCGCCGTTCCTCAATGGCCACGCCACCAATACCCTCGAGTACCTACTACGCGCCGCAAACCTCGGTGGGGGCGTTCTAGATCACATCCTTACCACTATTGTGGAGCCTCCTATTTTTTGGTCGGCATTCGCGCAGGGGTTTGAGGCGGGGGCGTTGACAGAGAAAGCTCAGCTCGTCTTCGCAAAACTTCTAGATCGGCTGATCGTTCTCAGGGACAAAGATGCCTCCCCGTATAGAGAGCTCGCCTCAAAGCCATCTGTTATCAACAAGCTAGTCACATCCTCTGAGCACGAAGTGCGGGAAATTGCCCACCACATCAATCACGTCCTCGCTGCATTTGCTTCCGGCGGCACTCTTGGTGATTCATGTGGCCCCGGGGGCCGACATGACAACGATTTTTCAAATTTCCGCGATATTTCCATCCTCCCTACAGCAGACGAGATTCTCAGCACTCAGCCCCCTTTCATCAGGCCCGCTCCTGTTTTGGATGATCCGGAGGCGTCCGATAGTCGTGTCGCGGATTATCTAGACAATACTTTTCGCATGCTCAGGGAAGACATGATTTATGACATGCGTGAAGAGCTCCAGATAGCGCTAAAGAAGAAACCTGGGCGGCATCGCGGTCTCCACGTTAACGGGCTCTCCATGGTCGATGTCTACACTGGCTCGCAGGACAGAGGCTCCCGTTGGGGACTTGTCCTTCAATGCCATCACGACTTCCCACAGTTCCATGGGTTAAAGGATGTCGATGATAGGAAAAAGTTCCTCTCGGACGATCCTGTTGGGTTCAAGATCCTCAGAAACCAATCGCTCGCTTGTCTTATCGCAGATGATCATATCACTTCCTTCGCTACTGTTCACCGTGTGGATGATCTGCTCGCCCTGAAACCCCCCAGGATCGTCCTCCAGCTAGACGGTGAAGCCAGCACGTCCAAAACCCTCCTTCGCTTAAGCACAGCCAAACACGTACGGCTACTTCAGATCGATACTGCCTTATTTGCATACGAACCAATTCTCAAGGCACTTAAGAACATGCAGCTTGTTCCTCTGTCAGATGAATTGTTGTTCTGGGACGAGGGGAAGACGCTCCAGCCTTCCACACAGATGGACCAGATCGTACGGCCACTCTTGCGGGATCCCTCCATGAACCTCCAGTCGATCCTTACGATGTCCAAATCGATCCAACTCGATAAATCTCAAGCAGATTCCTTCCTTGCCGGACTACGCCAGCGTGTAGCGCTGATTCAAGGGCCCCCAGGTGCGTAATTACTTACCAACCATTCGACCATATGCGCATTTACATCTGTGTTGCATATCAGGCACCGGGAAGTCATTCATTGGTGCTCTTCTCGCCAAAGCGATTCATGATCACACATCTCAAACAATCCTCGTTGTGTGTTACACCAACCACGCCCTAGATCAATTCCTCGACGATCTCATAGGGATCGGTATTGCTGCTGACTCGATTGTTCGTATCGGTGGACGCGCAAGCGCGACCGTGCAGCACCTCTCGCTACAGTCCCAGGAACGCGTCAAACACCCGCGCTCTAAAGCGGAATGGACCCTCATCGAACAGGCAAAGTCCAGGGCTGGCTTTCTGGTCGGACGTTTACAGAGTTCTTTCCAAGCGCTTGCGAACGCAGACAGAGCAATCTCGTTCAACGACATACTCACCCACATTGAATTCGAAGACCCGGAGTTTGGGGATGCGTTCCAGGTTCCGTCGGAGCTCGACGGATCGCGGGTTGTGGGGAGAAAGGGAAAGCCTATACAGCAGGATTATCTCATATGGCAATGGTCGAATGGATGGGATGCCGGAATATTCAAGAACCACCCTCAAGTACGTGATACAGCGTCTATCTGGAGTATGGATGTCCCCTCTCGTCAAGCGTTGCTCGCCAAGTGGAAAGAAGACATCATGAAGGGCGTCGTTGCGGATATGTGCAACGTTGGCAGAGATTACAACAGCGCTCAAGATGAGTTGACTCGCAGGTTCGGAGAATCTACGGTGTCATTGTTGAAACAAAAGAGGATCATCGGGTGTACGACTACTGGGGCTGCCAAGTACTCGGAGGATCTTGCCGCGGTTAGTCCGGATGTGTTGCTGGTCGAAGAAGCTGGTGAAATCCTGGAGAGTCATATTCTGACGGCGTTGGGGGAAAAGACGAACCAAATGATTCTCATTGGTGACCACAAGTATGTATTGGTTTCACGCGGCGTATCAGACTTGAATACTCATGCCCATCCCAGACAACTGCGTCCGAAAGTCAACAGCTATCAATTGACGGTCGAGAAAGGGGAAGGGTTCGATCTTAATAGATCGCTCTTTGAACGCCTCGTATTGAAGGTGTTCCCTCATCAAACTCTGACGACGCAGCACCGTATGAGGCCTGAGATATCCGCATTCATCCGGGAGCTGACCTATCCCGAACTCATCGACCACCCGAGTACACAAAACAGACCCGATATCCGTGGTGTTCAATCTAACATCATCTTCATCAATCATGCTCATCCCGAGGATGAAGAAACGCGGGTCGCGGACCGTAAGGACGCTGAGTCCACGTCATCCAAGCAGAACACGTACGAGGCGGAGATGGTCCTCAAGATTGTGCGTTACCTCAAACAACAAGGATACAAGAGCACAGACATGGTCATCCTGACCCCATACCTGGGCCAACTGTTCAAGCTTCGTAGTGCGCTGCAGAATGAAGACGACCCAGTTTTGAACGATTTAGATGCCAACGACTTGCAAAAGGCTGGGTTACTGGGTCAAACGGGTCCGGTGGCTACCAAGGCTCACCAGCCTGGGATACGATTGGCGACAATTGGTAAGGTTTCCACAAAGCATAACGTCCAGTGTATGTAATCACCTCAATAGATAATTACCAGGGAGAAGAAAGCAACATTGTCATCGCCAGTTTAACTCGGTCAAATCCTAACAATAGCATCGGATTCATGCATTCCCCCGAGCGTCTCAATGTCCTTCTTTCCCGTGCACGGGACGGATTGATTCTGATCGGAAACTCGCATACGTTCCTCCATTCCAAAAGAGGAGCTGGACTTTGGAGGCAGTTTTTCTCGATGGTGGGCAAAGGACAGTACGCCTACGACGGCTTCCCGATCAAGTGTGAGAGACATCCCTCAAAGACTGCGACCCTTGCGCAGGCGGGAGATTTTGACAGTCGAGCCCCTGACGGCGGATGCACTGAACCCTGGTAAGCCTCGTCGACTCCTCTACTTCAATACCCCGTTCCGCTCACTATCTCGCTAGCGGCGTGCCTTTGAAATGTCAACTCCACGTGTGTCCCAAGAAATGTCACCCATTGCAATCAGCTCCCGGCCAGCCTGACGTCCATTCTTCCATGTTGTGTAAGCACCGGTATCAAGACAAGTGCCCCGTTGGTGTCCATACGATGTCTTGGAAATGTCATCAGGGGCGTCCCGCAACCTGTTCTGCATGCGATCGTCTGGCTAAGCGTCTCGAGGAGCAGGCCAAATTGGATATGAAGGCTCAAGAGGAACGTGACAAAGCACAGCACGAGCACGACCTAAAGATGACTGAACTCCAGGCGAATCTGCAGTACCAGCAGGAGGCGTTGAATGATATCCAGGCAGGAAAGGACAGGGAGAGCGAGATAAAGCAAAAGGAGAAGGAGATCAAAGATGCGAAACAAAAGATCCGTGACGCCGAGAATGCGGCGAAACAGGCGGCTGCGAAGGCGAATGCGTCGTCTCAGAATCCGTCTCAAGGCGCTGCCAATGGTGCTGCGCCATCCACTCCCAATGCAGCCGCACCACCTCGTCCCATGTTCCCGTCCCCTGCGAGAGATAAGTGGGAGAATCAGAAGCGTGTAGATGGGGTACAAAATGACGCCATCGACAAGATCATGGACATGACTGGGCTCGAACAGGTCAAGGAGCAGATCTTGCGGATCAAAGGTAGTCTCGACACGATGCATCGCCAAGGCGTGCCTATCAATAAGGAGCGTATCAATCTTGTCTTGCTTGGGAACCCGGGGACAGGTGCGACGCGTTGTGGCACATGAAGAAGGGAGTTGACTCCGCTTCTAGGAAAAACCACGGTTGCAAGGCTTTATGCACAATTCCTCGAGTCCATCAAAGCGCTTCCAGGGAACGCGTTCCTGGAGACTACGGGCTCCAAACTCTCCTTCGAAGGAGTCCAAGGCGCTCAAAAGCTGATCGACGACGCATTAAAGGCTGGCGGAGGTGCCATCTTCATCGACGAAGCCTATCAGCTCGTCACTGAGCATGATCAATCTGGAAGACAAGTCTTGGATTTCTTTCTCGTGGAGATGGAGAACAGGGTTGGCACGCTCGTGTTTATCCTCGCAGGGTACAGCAAGCAGATGGAAAAGTTCTTTGAGCACAACCCGGGGCTGCCGAGTCGAGTACCCTATCAACTCACGTTTGCGGATTACACCGATAAGGAGCTGCTGTCGATGTTGGAGGATCTCGTTTACAAGCGCTACAATGGTCGGATGAAAGTCGAAGACGGTGTCAATGGACTATACGCTCGCATCGCTGTTAGGCGGTTGGGTCGCGGAAGAGGCAGACCCGGTTTCGGGAACGCCCGTGCGTTGCAGAACATGTTCGCCAAAATCCGTGAACGCCAGGCTGAGCGAGTCGAGAAAGAGCGCCGGTCAGGAATGCAGGCGAACGACTTCCTCATAACGAAGGAGGACCTGATTGGGCCTGATCCGTCTCACGTTTTGCCCAACAGCGCACCCTGGGCGAAGCTCCAGGGATTAATCGGTTTGGAGTCCGTCAAGGACACTGTCCGCAACTTTTTCGCGCTTCTGGAGACGAATTACCAGCGAGAACTGGCGGAGAAGGAGCCGATCCAGGCCTCTCTCAACAGGGTCTTCCTCGGTTCACCGGGGACGGGGAAGACGTCAGTCGCCAAGTTGTATGGCCAGATTCTCGCAGACCTTGGGATGTTGAGTAATGGTGAAGGTGAGGCGACGTGTCCATCCTATGTCATATAGCAGTGCTAAAACTACGTCTTGCCAGTGGTGGTCAAAAATCCCGCAGACTTCGTCGGGGCCCACTTGGGACAATCGGAGAAGAACACAAAGTCGATTCTGGAGAGTACACAAGGGAAGGTGCTCGTCATCGACGAGGTTCGTTGCATCGTCTGCGTCAGCCAACGGAGTTTCTGATGAGCATCCAGGCGTATATGTTGTATAGCAAAAACGCGACGGATCCTTACAAGACTTCGGTCATCGACACGATGGTCGCTGAGATCCAAAGTGTGCCCGGGGAAGATCGGTGTGTCCTTCTCCTTGGATACAAAGAACAGATGGAGGAGATGTTCCAGGTAACGTCGTCGCCGTCTGAGTTGTCTGTACCAAACCCGACACCACCTCCCTCAGAACGTCAATCCTGGGCTTGCCCGACGATTTGCGATCGAGAACGCCTTCAACTTTGAGGACTTCACGGAACCCCAACTCTTGAAAATCTTGGAATACAAGCTCAAAGACCAGGATTTGTCTGCCACGGACGACGCCAAGGAAGTGGCGCGCGAGCTGCTCAGTCGAATGAAGAACCGCCCCAACTTTGGAAATGCGGGAGAGGTCGAAAATCTATTGGGGCAGGCCAAAGGACGGTATCAGAAACGCATGGCATCCGTTCCTGCTTCCCAAAGGATGGACGTCGTGTTCGAGCCTCAGGACATCGATCCCGATTTCGACAGGGGTCAGAACGCGTCTGCGAACCTCGCAAGTATGTTCGCGGACGTCGTGGGTTGCGATGAAGTCGTAAGCAAACTCGACGGGTACCAAAAGATCGCCCGGGCGATGAAGGAGAAAGGTCTCGATATGCGCACCCAGATCCCGAGTAACTTTGTCTTCAAGGGACCACCAGGTCGGTGGTGGCCAGTCGAGAATCCGTAAATTACTCACACAGAACAGGTACGGGAAAGACGACGACGGCTCGGAAGCTTGGTCAAGTATACTACGACATGGGTTTCCTGGCCTCCAAAGGAGTGATCGAGTGTTCCGCGACCGACTTGGTTGGACAGTACGTTGGGCATACGGGGCCAAAAACAAAGGGAGTATTCGAGAAAGCCCTCGGCAAGGTACTCTTCATAGACGAAGCTTACCGATTGAGTGAAGGCCATTTCGCTAAAGAAGCGATGGACGAGATTGTGGGATTAATGACTCACGAGCGCTACATGAACAAGCTCGTCATCATCCTAGCCGGCTATGACCACCAGATGAACGAGCTGTTGGCAGTCAATCCCGGCCTCTCCAGTCGTTTCTCCGAGGAGATTATCTTCCAAAATATGTCCTCGGAGCAATGTCTGGAGCTCCTTGATAAGGACCTGCGGAAGAACAGGATCATCGTTCCCGAGATCAGCGACAAGACTTCACAAACCTACGTCGAGATGCAAGACGTCATTGCTCAGATGTCCGCACTGCCGTCCTGGGGTAATGGACGTGATGTGAAGACACTCGGGAAGAAGTTGACTCAGAAAGCCTTTGCTAACATGGCTAACGGTGGGAACTCGGAGTCGCTCTCTGCGGAAGAGGCTCTGAGCGTCATGAAATCGATGCTGCAGGGACAGCTGGCCCGGCAAGGTATAGCTCGCGCCGCGCCGTCATCCAGGTCCATGCCAATGGCAAGCATGAACGGCCCAGCGCCACCACCGCCTTCCACGTCCACATCGACGAGTCAAACGTCGCGTGCTCCGCCGCCGCCGCCTCCATCATCTCCCCCAAGCGAGCCGCCTAAACAACCAGGTTCGAATACCTCGCAGGCAAACCCATCGACAAAGCAACGCGCCAATCGCCGACCTCCGCCTGCAAAGGCATGGAATGAGGACCAGCCTCCGACCCACAGAGTTGCACAACGGGATGCCGGTGTCTCTGACGCTGTCTGGAATCAACTTCAGGCAGATATCGCTGCAGAGGAGGAGGAGAAGAGGAAAGCCGCGGAAGAAGAACAGCGTCTGGAACAAGAGGTGAAGAAGGCTGAAAAGCAGAAGAAAGATGCGCGGGCACGGGCGGCGGCGCTGAAACATGCTATGGCGGCGGCCAAGGACAACGTGGAAAAGCAGCGTGAGATTGAACGTCAGCTCGAAGAAGCGCGCCGTCGCGAAGCGGAGGTAAGAGCTGCGAGGGAAAGGGCCGCCGCTGCTCTGAAGAAGAAACAGCAGGAAGAGGCGGAAAAGAGGCGGAAGGCGCTAGAGATGCAGCGAAAGCTGGATCACATGGGACTTTGTCCCGCGGGATATCAGTGGATCAGACAAGGAACTGGGTACAGATGCGCGGGGGGTTCACATTATATGTCGCATGGCAGCCTTGGTATGTAACAGTAGCTACAGCTTCAGTGTGTATGTGTTGGTTTATTATTCCTTGTACATCGACACGACAATTGTTGAGATGATCAGATTCTTTGTATGTACAGTATGTAGGATTGTCGTCGCGCAGATTGGTTTCATCCACAGAAATTAGGTTGCCTTGTAATATATAAGGTATGCTTCAATGATTTAAAATGGGTTGTTCGCGTCTGGAGAGGAGAGGGATGAGGCTATGCTAGAGCCTGAAAAGATATGCTGTGCGGAGGGAGAGGATAAGCGAGACGCGATATCTAATTAGGGCTTGTTCGGGATGCTTGCTAGGTAGGATGTTAACTCGGCTATAATCGGCTATAATCGGCTATGGAAGTCACCATCTCGGCTGGTAACTCGGCTATGAGGCTTACAGCTGAGATGCAGGAACATTCGCGGAGAGTCTGGGTCGACTACCTCATAATTCGGGTAAGCAGAGTTTGAAAAGTTCAGTTTCCTCGATGCCCCCAACCCCCCACCCAGATCACAACTTTGATTGTCATTGTCTCCTCCTTGGTTTCTCATCTTTCGTTGTTCTTTGCTACATCAAGGCAGCACAGCTCATGCACCAACGGGCACCCAAGAGATGTGCCCTTTGGGGCGACAATGAAGTCCATCATATGATTGATCTCCTTCTCGAGAAGAAACCAAAGATGGGCCAGTCAGGGAGCTTTTCAATGACTGTTTTTGCCGAGGTGGCACGCGGCCTTGGAGCTGACAAGGATGCTACAAATGTCAATACAAAATACCAAGCTGTATGTCGCAACACATGTTCACAGCACCATCTTGATCACATTTTGCTGGCAGCTCAAGAAAAGATACTGAGCCATAGAAGCCTACAACAATGGTTCTGGACATGGTCAGTGGAGTGCAATTGTTACGACTACCCCGGGTAGGAGTCCATTGTAGCCCTTAGTGAGGTCTGGAGTTGTTAGCTTGGAGGGAAGATCCCTAAGCGAATGAGGGGTTCTTGGTAGGCTTATGAGAAGCCTCTAGGCGATACAATGAGAGGGACTTCCTCGAGTCACAGGTTCAAGGGATTGTCGCCTCAAGAGGGGACAGAGATCAAAGGGTCAGGGGTTGCAGTGAGAGACTATGCAATTGTAAGGGAGATCTAGGTTACCGTTACAAGAGGTAGGCTGCAAGTATTTCAGTGAACCTGGAGTCCTGGATGAATAAGCGAAATAGAACACCATGGAACGTCAGGGAAGCCTGACTAAGGAAAAGGGATGACATGTCGTAAGAAGGCCGTGGAACGTCAGAGAAGGCTGACTAAGGAAAAGGAGTGACGCGTCATAAGAAAATGGAAACTACATCCTATGGAGTTCAAACAGTAGGATAGGTACATGGCTCCGGTGAGAGAAGAAAGGAAAAGAGAAGAATGGTAAGACAAATTGTAACATTACCCCTGGGTTATGTCTGAAGTTCCTACAAAGACTTCTTCAGATGAGGTAACTACCATGGCCAGGGGATCTGGTGATGTTGCTCCAAGCAATGTCGTCATAGACATCGTCTCCGTTGTCATTGGGAGATGGAGCATGGGTGCGACGGCGAGGAGGAGGGACGCGGTGAGGGGGGAAAGACGAGGTGGTTGAAGGGAGGGAAGGAGGAACAGGACGACAACAGTTTGGACAGAGGTATTGGGGGTGACCAGGGCGAGTAACTCTGCAGATAGGACATTTGTAAAGGGGACACCAGATCCTTGAATGTCCGAGATGCCGGCAAGAGAAGCATGCCTGGTTATAATGCGGGTGACTGTGCGAGAGGGGAGTTTTGGAATGGTTCCCAGTCCAAAAGGCTTCAACACGTTTGAGTACACGAACTTTGGCGGGGGAGAGTGGAACAGATGATGCCAAGGGGGTAGAGAGCGCAGGGGAGTGATCCTCTCTGGTGATCTCGGAAATCTGGAGTTCAGAGAGGTATCAATCTACATCTTCAAGGAACTCTAGCATTCCTAGCTGAAACAGGGCCACCGTGAGGGTGGCATGTAGTTCTTTGTATGTGGTCTGAATGTACTTGAGGTGGAAGGTGCGATGAGTGTCAACGTTTCTCGGAGCATCAAAGAGTGCCAACTTAGCGGTCTGCAGGTATTGTTACAAACCAATGGTCCGGCTCTGTTCTCAAATCCTTATCCTACACTCCACGGTTATCATTTTATTCCATTCTCTTTCCTACCATTGTGGACAGGCACTCCACCCCTATGGACCACCTTTTCCTTTTCTGGTTGATCTCTCCAGATCTCTCCAGCATTTTCCCGTGTAAACCTAACTTTATTCTTACCAGACGGTCAGTCCTTCTTCTTTCCTATTCTTAGGACCGACACTGCCTTCATTCATCTCCACTATGTATAGCCTCACCATGAGGTTTCCTCATTACCATGCCTGCAGGATACCATGAGGCCATTCCCCTTTTGGGATCCTCTCCTCTCGTAGCATGGTCTCTCCTGTATATAAACCCCTCGGCATAGAACTTAGCTTCCCAGCTAATTCTACACAATATATCTGCTTTCTTGGTGTATTCGTCTCCTTGAGTCCTTGAGCATCTCATTGATTGCTCGCTACTAGTTCTTTGACGGTTATCTATCTTGGCTCATGCCTAGAGAGCGGTAGCGTCGTAACAAAAGAATTAGCTGATATCTGCCGCATCCGTTACTATATGCTTGCACTACCATGGCACCAGTATCTATGGTCAACATCCCTAGGATTCCGTCCTCTTGGCTGAGGGCAGGCAGTTCAACCTTCATCCCGAAGTCGGAAGGGCCACTGCTCCTATCCAGCAGGACGAGAAGACTCGTAAACAAATTCCCTTGATTCCAGAAAGGTACCTCTACCCTGCCGTCACCCTCTTTGAAGCGGGTCTCCCTCCGCCAGCCTGGATCGGAACCCTCCAAGAAACCAAGATTAGGATACGGTCCTGACAGCATGGAAGGTGCTACCTCCACCACCCCATCATTGCCCTCACCAAGGAAGTCCACCCCCACATCACCACACCCGGGACCTTCCACACCAAGGAAACGGAAAGGCCCAGTATGCGTGGCAGGTATTGGACAGGACGCTCTCCCAAAAGACTTTATGGGAAGAATTGAGGATGCCAACTTGTTACAAACCAATGGTCTGGCGCTACTCCCTAAATCCTTATCCTACACTCCGCGGTTACCGTTTTATTTCGTTCTCTTTCTCAACCTTGTGGACAGGCATTCCGCTTCTATGGACCACCGTTTCCTTTCCTGGTTGATCTCTTCAGATC
>JBBPNB010000054.1:0-56730 GCA_038090635.1 Rubroboletus satanas
CACCCGTTTCCACTTCCCCTCCCCGCCCCCCTTCCTCAGTCCCTTTGCCAGACGGCATCCTCCTTTCCGCAGAGGTCGTCTCCTTCCACTACGAAATGGAGGAATACTGGTTCCGTATCGATGCCATTTTCCAACCCTATGATCCACATGACCCCCACGTTCTGCCGAAAGCCAAACAGCTTGTTCTCTTTAGACCCTACAACGACTTTTACGATTTCCAAGTCAACCTTTTGAAGACTTTCCCTCAAGAGGCTGGTCGGGAACCCGGATCAAACCGCGTCCTCCCCTTCATGCCCGGTCCTACAGATAAAGTCGACGGTCAAATAACTGCTGTCCGACGGGTTGAGCTGGACCAGTACATCCGCAAGCTTTGTGCCTTGAATTCCATCGGTGCCTCCTACATCTTGGAACACCAACTTATTCGCAACTTCCTTTCTCTAAAACCAGGCGATGTAGAGAACGATATCGAACCTCGGTATGACGAAATTAGCGCACTGTTTTCCGACGGAGCAGAACAGGACCCGGCGGGGGTGGCACGTGGAGATTTGGCCACACGCGATTTTGAAGAAGAAGTTCGCGATACACTTGGCGAGATGAAATTATCCAACCGAGATGATCGCAGTGACAGTTCGGATTATGGAGAGGATCACACACCCCCTTTGCATCCCTACTCGGGTGCAAGCGGTACTGCCCACCAACGCCCCGGTATACAGACTCGGGAAACGCCATCGCTTCATGGTGAACGGTCAAATGGTCACACAAATGTCTCGCGGGCATCACGTGGATCAAATACCTCACATATTCAATGGCCAGAGTATTCTACGTCGTCACCGTCGTCGCTGCACTCGTCTCAACCATCCCTTACAACCCGCTCGCGTTCCCATTCCACAGCCACTACTAACCTGAATGCACCCCCCATGTCTGCAGGCAATCCTCAGATTGCCTTTGTCAAGATCAAGATTTTCGACCGTGTCACTGATGACTTGATTGCAATTCGCGTTCATCCCAAGGTGACCCACTCTGAGCTCATGAGTAAGGTCCAGGCTCGCCTCGGTACGAGCATATCCAATCTGTGGTACCGCGATAGTCTCCACCATGAGTTTATAGGACTCGAGGGTGACCATGACTTGCGCGACTGGCTAGAAGGTGCAGAGAAACACATCTTGTATGCAGATTGATACTGGATATCTCTGCATGTGGGGGGGGGAAATGTTGGTTATATATGAAATTCGTTCGCTAGTCGTTTGTATTTATCTCCACTTTGTTGTTACTTGAGACTTGTGCGTTGCCTTGATACGTCGTTGCACTCTAATACAGTTGAACCTCTCACACTTTCTCGACAGCGTATTATAAGCATCACTGATATGTCTCGACCTCAAGGCGCCCAAGCACCCTCTGAAACACTTCCGCCCACAGCCAGAGCAATTGCACTCCTCCTCGCATCAACCCCCACGGTTCAAGATGCCCAACCAGGCGTTCTCCACCAGCTCCTAGAGTTCGCGCATCGCTACACGACCCAAGTATTATCGGACGCGCAAGTGTACGCGGAACATGCTGGACGCTCTGGAGTGTCCAGAATCGAGATGGACGACATCGTCTTGGCGGTGCAGGCGCGCGTTGGATGGGAGTTTGGAGGACGGGTACCGAAGGAGGTGCGTCCGCCGTTCGCTGCCCGTAGAGGGACTCCTCCTCTTCCTCCTTTCCCCCAATTGATGAATGCTTCCCGGGGTTTCACGGTAGTATCTGATGTCCCTTGCATCGCAAACGAACGCGACGCCCCTTCCTGCAGTCCCGGAGGTCTTTGGTGTCCGGTTACCACCGTCCTCAGACACGTTGACGTCTGTCAACTTTGACCTCGTACCAAACAAGCCCCCGCCGACCGTTAAACTGTACGACGAAGAAGTAGAAGAAATTGACGACGACGACGACGACGAAGAAGAAGAAGAAGGGGTGCCGGCGGCACAAGAGGACGAGGAGGATGATGCCGATATGGAGCCTGCTTCGATTCCACTCACGAACGCTCCAATAACCCCCACAGATATTGAGATGGGAGGGACCCCTGCCCCAATCATAGCAGGTGAAGCACCAGACGAGGGTAGCGAGAATGGAGAAGAAGCGGATTTGTTCGGAGGGGGTGGAGATGATGATGACGAAGAAGAAAGCAATACAGACGAGGCAATGGAGGAGGTACAGACCAGCACACCTTCTAGTGGTGTCAAGCGGAAACTCGTGGAAGAGGAGGATTACGATTGATCAAATTCGACCGAAAGGTGAGAACAAAGAGGTGTACCGTCCGGGTGGAGTTGGACGATCTAATGTGTATCATAAATACAAGGAGTGACAGCCAAAACTGAGTAGCAGTGAAGTTCATAGGTAACTTCCAGGGGACTAGCCGCGCTGAGCACGTGCCAACAGTACTTGGTTAGCATTCACTGCCGCATTAGAACAGCGATAATGAATACTACTATAGCAATGATGACGAGGATGACGGTGCCCCATGCTGCAAAGCAACACGAGGTCAACATAGGGGAGAAAGGGAGGAGCAAGAACTCACATTGACCCCCGAACACTTCAGGAATAGTGACCACGCGTATGAAGCTGTCAACGCCACCTGACACAAGTAGCTTCGAGGTAGGACTGAATCGAAGGGTAGTAATTGGGAACTCGTGTGCTTTCAAGATAGATAACAGTGGCTGATGGTTTCGGCCTATCAATGTCATAGCGCGGGGTGTGTAGTCTAGCTTACCGTCAAAGTATTCGAGTCCAAAACACCGAGACTGTAGTCAGACGCACCGAACGCAAGCAGCCTGCCATCGGAGCTGTGAAACTTCACTTGGCCTGCTGGCCTACATGTGTCAAAGCAGCAAACGCACCTCACGTCAAAGCACGTCAAATTACCATCACAGATTTTCCGGATTGTTTCTATAGATGCATCGAAGGAACCATCTTTTTCTGTGATCCTCCACTTCAGAACATACGCTCGCTTCTTGGCAAGCTTCGCGTGTTTAGCACGGGGCAGGGTAACGTTGACCACAGAATACAACGTATCCTGACGAATGGGGTGTAACCTGCAGAGATGGTGACTAGAATGGAGTGAGTTGCACGTGTCGACTCACCGTGCAGCGCGAAACGTGATATTCGATCCAGAAGGAACCCCGGATATCGAGGGAAGATCGATAGTTTTGATCACATCGAGCCCTCCCGGCGGATAATCCAAGTTAGACTGCGGGGTGCCACCCTCTATCGTTTTATTGTGTCCGTCGCCATTCGCATGGGTGGGGAGAACATAAACCAAGAGCTTTGGGCTAGTAGCGAGAAAGAGCTGGAATGATAGGGTTCCTAAAGAAGCAACAGGGGCAGGAAGGGAGTTGACGTACGTGGGATGACGAGAGAGTCGCATCGTATATTTCTCCATTGCCGACATGTATTGAGGATATCACAGGTAAAAGGGAGTCGTAATCGAGGAGAGAGAACTGAAGGGCTTGGTTGAGAGCAGTTGTCAAGTATAAATGAGGGCTGTTTTACATCATGAGCGCCAGCAATAACTAAATGTCTGCCATTCGGTGAGAGAACAGTCACGCGCTGAAGGTCGGGTAAATACGACATTGTTTGTGGTGTTTAAAGAAAGACGAACCTGATAATCATCTAAGCTGCCAGAGGTGAGTGTGCTGCAAGTTGCAAGCTGCGCGAACCTTGTGACTAAGTTAACGGCGAACAACGGGTAAATTGGAGACGTACTTGTGCTCGTCTGTGCTTATTGAGAACTTTCTACAATTCTCATTCTCCCGTCTCTCCAACCTTTCTGGACTGCTATTTATGCCACACACGAGAGTCCTACTCTGCAATCATCCATTATTGAAAATCTGAAGAGGTGTTGGGTGTGTGATACCTGGGGATGAGCGGCCATGCTCATTGGTGCGTCGTCGCCTTTTTCGAGTTCCAGCTCGTTGATAACGTGTAGCTGTCTGTCATCAGATATACGGAATAGTCTCTAATCGAAGTGGGTGAATGGATGCATCCCGACGCGTAGGGGGCATACCAATTTGTTCTTTATTCCTGTCCTTGAAGCGCCGCCTCCGCCACCGACGAGGACTTGGTCATCGGCGACGAATGCACACGAATAGACGGGAAAGGCGGGAAAGGAATGTGCAGTGTGTTGTGCGCGCATATAGAGTGTGTTTGACATAGCTCGAAGTGGATGGCAACGTATGCAAGCATTGAACACCTGTGGGAAAGACCTTCCCTAATGGGCCACTCATTTACAAGCCACTCCGTGTACTGCATCTCTTCGCTAGCGCGTATGTCGGTTCAGCTTCAGGATAGTCCTCCAATCCGATCCTCAATGTCCTGGCCCTCCATGGACGATCCTGGAATCGCCCTACCCCACCTCACCCTCCAGACCGTCATCGGCATTAGCGTGTCCATCGCTGGCAACGTGCTCATATCTTTGGCTCTTAACCTCCAAAAACTTGCCCATCTCAGGCTCCACCACAGGCGTGAGGGCAATCCACCGGACGCGGAAAGGGAGAGCAGACTGCCAAGGCGCGACACGAGTATAGGGCACACCATCCGTCCAGACACTGCCGCTCGTTTCGGCGCAGCCCAGGAGGACTGGGAAGAGAGCCACCAGTTCGAGAGACAACCGCTCCTTCCCCACCGATCCCCCAGCGAACCTCCTCCGTCGTCCTATGGTTTGGCCCCATACCACGTTCCCGTCGCTGAGGATGACGCTAGAAGCCGGAAAAGCAGCACTGCTGCGCGACCCAGACGGCGGCCGCGAAAACAACCCTTCGTTTCACAGTTTCTACCTCTGCGGTTGACACTCGGGGGTAGTTCTGCGAATTCGTCAAATGCTCGCGCAGATCTTGCAGATCACTCAACGATGTCGGTTGAGGACGTCTTTCCCCGACGAAACACGCGGACGAGCCATCAAGGCAAAGCATCTTCCCGAGACGCGGTTGGAGATGGAAAAGAGAGCGATTACCTACACTCTAAACTATGGTTTGTCACTCATGTACTCCTGAATATTTGACCCAACGCGTTCACATAGGTGGTCGGGTTTCTTTTTGATGAACGTTGGTGAGACCGGGAACTTCATTTCTTATGCATTCGCACCTGCTTCGCTCGTTGCGCCACTTGGAACGGTGAGATGCTTGACACACTCTTTCAAGGCGACCAGTCCCTCAATTGATTTTCTAGTTTGCGTTGGTTGCAAATTGCTTCTTCGCACCTTTGCTTCTGAATGAACGCTTCCGTCCGGTAAAGTAGATTCAGTGAAATCCAGGAGTGGAGGTCTTGACGAGAACACACAGCGTGACATATTCGGAATCCTACTTGCCGTTATTGGGGCAACAACTGTGGTACTTTCCTCTCCATCATCCGGAGGTGCACCACCCGTGTTGACACCGGAAGCTCTGGTTGAGGCGATAACCCAGCGTCCTTTTGTGATCTTTTCGATCATATACTTGGTGTCTGCTGTCATCCTTGGTGGCCTTAGTGAAGGTAGCATTGGAAGGCGCGTCGTTGTGATCGATATTGGCATATGTGCTATCTTTGGTAGGGTATCTGTATCGTGCATTCGTGCGATGTGGTTGCGGGCTGACTCTGCTGGCAGGCGGCTTTACGGTGCTAGCGACTAAAGCGATCTCGACACTTTTGACAAAAGAGTGGGTGAAGATGATGGCCGAATGGATTACGTACCCCATCCTAGCAGTCAGGCCAGTCATTCTGCGTGTGGATCTTGCGCTGATCGCCCTCGCCCATTGTAGGTACTTGTCATCACAGGCGTCCTTCAGATTCGATATCTGAATCGAGCGTTGAAACGTTTTGACTCCAAAATCGTTATTCCAACCCAATTTGTATTTTTCACGCTGTCTGCGGTCGTCGGATCTGCGGTTCTATATGGCGACTTTCGGCAAACCTCGTTCCACGAAATGCTGACATTTCTGTATGGCTGTGCGGCTACGTTTGCAGGAGTATTCGTCATTGCGAGTAGCCCAAATGGAAATACGAGCGAATCGATACACGACGAAGAACGGCGTGATGCAGGAGGCAGGCGGGAGGCGGCCGCGAGGATCGATGGGGTTGGTTCGCTGGGAACACAAAGTCATCTAGCTCAGGGAATGCCGAAAGTTGGTGCGCGCGAGATCCCGGTGCTCAGGCACAAGCAAAGCACGCTGAGTCTGGTGGGGTACACGCCTGTGCAAAGCTTTTTGCTAGCACACACACCACCGAGAGAGCGAGTGGCACATTGGGAGGGAGAGATGGAGGGCCGATAAGGAGAGTATTGTAGACGCAAAAAAATATTACTGTAAGCTACATTTTCCATACTTCCAGAAAAGGATCAGAGGCGAGAAACGTCCGTATGACGTCAGGCAGCGGAGCTCCAACAAGCTGGGATGACAAAAAGGACAGCAGTACGTCAGTTCGCCGTCCCCCTCACGCCCTCCCACACTTTTAGCGTCCTCATCGTCGTCCACAGCAGCGACAATGCCCACCGTGGTCGCCGCTTTCAAGAGTCTGTCATACTCCTCTTGGAACGCAGCAGGCTAACTCCGACCACCAGATCTCATACGCAAACACCAAAATCATCGTCAACCTGACCCAGACACACAGGAATACACAAAGCCTCCCCCGCAGACACCTCAGAATACCACCAAACAGCCTCAAATCCTGGCGCCTGCGGTACCTTCCATAGAGCAACCCACAGATTCTCACACTTCACCCTCTCCCGAAGCCGGTGCGAAAGGAGATATGGTGGCCGCATCGGATGGGCGCTCTTCGAATTCAAACTTACCCATGTATAAGGGACTTGAGAACTTCAAGCTTGTGGCTCGGATGGGAGAGTCAGTATATGTTGCATACGTATCCGATGGACTAAAATGCATTGGCGTTTCAGTGGTGCTTTCTCGGACGTCTACAAGGCGATCGACCTTGCGACCGGTGAAAAAGTAGCTGGTGAGTACATCTGTATTGGTGCCAAGTCACTCCCTCGCCTAAGCACGTTGCCCAGTTAAAGTAGTTCGAAAGCACGAACTGAACGCATCACAGGTAAGTACCCATGCCCGAGGTCGCTCCCCAGTAGTTCATATTACCCCACCCTCGTCCCTTCCACCATTCTTCCTGGTCTCCGGTTACGCATATGTCATCTGTCCACCATATCGTCCCTCTGTAAGGCCGGCGAAAAACATCTCAGCCCTCAGTTTAAGAAAAAGCCGCGCATCACAGAGGTGACATCTTATATTCTGTTCCAAATCTAATACCGTGGAACTAACCATACTTTGTTTGTCTCAAGCGTGCAAATATTCTAAAAGGTACGTTCAGCCCGCAGGAGCCGACGATGATTTCTTATTGGCTCGCAGAGGTTCAAATAATGCGCGGAATGAATCACCCATCAATAGTCAAGTTAATCTCGTTTTCGGAATCACCGGATCATTATTTCCTTATACTCGAACGTAAGAAGCTTTGCTCTCCATCACATTGGCAATCTTGGTTCACGTAAATTTTTAGTCATGGAGGGAGGAGAACTCTTCCATCAGATTGTTAATCTCACTTACTTCAGTGAAAACCTCGCAAGGCATGTCATTCTTCAAGTCGCCCAGGGCATCCGGTATCTGCACGAGGAGCGTGGCGTGGTTCACCGGTGAGCCCATCCAGGGAACGCTGCCGTCCCTACCATCATTAACTTTTCTGGTTTGTGCAGTGATATCAAGCCAGAGAATCTGCTCTTCGAACGGATACCCGTAATCCCCTCCAAGATGGTCATACGACGTCCGTATGACGAGGAAAAGGAAGATGAGGGTGAATTCATTCCCGAAGTCGGCGGCGGTGGCATCGGGCGAGTCAAGATCGCTGACTTCGGCTTATCGAAAGTAGTATGGAACGAGGAAACCATGACGCCATGCGGGACCGTTGGCTACACCGCTCCTGAGATCGTCAAGGATGAGCGTTATTCCAAAAGCGTCGACATGTGGGCGCTTGGTTGCGTTCTCTATACGCTCCTTTGCGGATTCCCTCCTTTTTATGATGAGAGCATCAACGTTCTGACCGAAAAAGTTGCCCGAGGATATTATACATTCTTGAGCCCCTTCTGGGATCACATCAGTAACCCAGGTATATTCAGAGTTTTCAGATATGCAACTTTGATCTCATTGCATTTCTAGCCAAGGACCTCATAGAGCACCTGCTTTGTGTGGATCCAGCTCAACGATATACCATAGACGAATTCCTGGCGCATCCTTGGTGTAACGCAGCTCCGGTTCCGCCAACCCCCAACACTTATCCCCAAACTCCTCCTCTTGATTCACCCCTCTTGACCGCCGCACATGGTGGAATCGAATCGACACGCTCGCCTGGGTTAACAACTTTGAAGGAAGCCTTCGACATCACGTATGCGGTGCATCGAATGGAAGAAGAAGGGGCACGTCGACGCGCCTACAACGGACGAGGCGGTGCGGGGGCAAGAGGATTTTTGCATGGGCTCAACGAGGACGACGAAGGCGGTGATGGGGATGACGAAAGTCTACTCAACGAAGCTCGCCACCGGCGAGGTCAGGCTAATGGTGGGGGTCCAGCAGACACAAAGGCATTTGCGGCACGATACGTGGATGTGCCCGCAATCGTGAATAGAGTCCCGGAAAAGAATCTATGGGACGGACGAGCCGGGCCCCGCGATCGTGGCCGCCGCGCAGGAGGTCCGAAAGGGTTCGAGTTGGACATAGACAATGCAACGCTACTCGGCCGTCGCAACAAGAGGACCGAAATAAAGGCCGTGAATCCACTAGCGCAGAATATTATCCCTCCAGGAAGCCCAATGCGTGTCGAGTAGTGCCCTCGCCATCCCCCGCCTAGCCTTCGTCCCATCTACTCTCCGATGGACATCATTTCGACCTGGTCATGTCGGCTCTATTTATTTGCTGCACCACCCAGCGGTTCATCCCCAGTATTCCCGTTTCTATGTAATGGTGTCACACCTGTTCAGACCATGCTAAAGCTCATTAGATGAGTTCCATACCTCTCCGCGATGCACATCTTTCTCATTTGCATGCCGTACTCTTCTCCCTCACGTCAACATACATAACTGTACGTAGTGTAATTTGGCGCAGGACTTACGATCCTGCAGCATTGAACCCTACATGCTGTATTCTAACCTTGATTGGAGGCCAGCCGTTGATAGACGATTGATCACCAGTCTAATTCTATCCCATCAATATCACGGTTGTGTGTTGTATTTAGATCACATATCGTGTATACATTGCGATGAAACTAGATGACACAAGGCTCTCCTCGCCCATGGTTTTGTTGTTCCCCCGTTTACACTCGAACCATGGCACAGCAGGAGATACGTACAACCATCGTATACGAATATATAGCTAGCTCTTTAAATCGGATGCATGCTTAGTCCTCCACAACCAGTACCGACGCACCCCCATCTCTTGTGACCCGACGCCGTGTCTTCATCAATATGTAGCGCCTCCCGAACTGATTCAGCTTTGGAATTTGGCTCGAGACGAGGGACCGCTGAGTTCCTTGAGTGGCAGATACTTGCGATCCGTCCGGAAATACACCAAAGCCAGATGGTGCAAGTACAATAGCCTCGCCGGTCTGCAAACAATAAATATTGCTGATCAAAAAAAGAAAAACTTGCGGATAGAGTCTCACCTCGAGTCTAACGACGCGGTCAAATGCGTCTTCGGCAGAGATGTCGGCGGATACGTGTTTTGCCAGGTGTTCCCACCATGACGGAGAGGAGAAACGATGTAAAATAGCCACGGTGCAGAGATCCAGCAGAACCGGGGGAACAACAGTTGGTTCTAGGGATGAATGTGAGTTAACAAGTGGCGAATTGGATTGGGAAACAGAACGCTCGCCTTGTGTGCTGATGATTAAGCGCATCGCTAGATGCCGCTGCTCTCGTGCCAGCGTCAATAGTGATTTTGTGAGTCCCGACACGGCCTTGTGTGGAGAGAGGTACTAGAGATGGAAGAGGTTCATGAACGACACACAAGGATCGTCGCGATTACTTACCTTGTGAGCTTCATCCACGACGAGCACCTTCCCGGTACCAACTTCCGCTCTGACGAACAGGCGGGTAACAATTTCAAATAATCCGCATGCCGAGGCGGGATCAATGAAAGGATCGGAAAGGTCGATGATGGTGAGCTGTCCAGCTGCAAATCGATCGGGTTGGGGACTGGAGCGGGCGCGGGTATCCAGAAAAGATGTTAGCAAGGCCATACGTTGTTCCAAACCAGTCAGCTGAGCCGGGTTAAAGGACTCTTTTTTGTCCTGGAGACGTCTCATGAATTCATCATAGCGAAAATCTTCTCCAAGATCTCTCAGGATCGACTGGAAGCTGTCAGTCGCGACAGAAAATGGATCAAATTCTTTACTTACGAGAACACCTTGAATGTAGAGCGGAGCAGACTCAGATGACCCAACGGCCATCATCGATAGGAATGCCTGAGCATCAAGCTCATCCTTTTTAAGGAGAAGTGGTTCGACTGTTACCCGCTCCCCAAGAGGGGCATAAACAGCCTTCATCGTCTTGAGCGACGACCGTGAAACAAAGACTTTGACTCTAGGGGTCTGCACAGTGGGTATGTTACACAATGCTACCCAGGCAGCTTCGCTGGGCCGGGCGCTGGGCCCGCCTTCGCCGAAGTGAAGAACAAGGCCCGACAGAGGCTTTTGCAAGAAACCGAGAGGACGCAAGTTCGGAATAAACATGCTCTCTAACAAAATCGAAACGGTGTGGGATTTGCCGGACCCTTGTACGCCACAGACGACTGCGGAGAATGGGGCATTCTATGATCCGGGAGAGAAGTTGAGTTTTTTTGCAAACATGTAGATATTGTTCTCACCGTGTTGATATATAGACGTGGGTCTGTGGGCGAGTATGCTTGGGATCTATTGCTGCATAAAATACAATATATTAGGCGAGAAGTTGGAACCATGTGCTGACATACAATATGTGCAGTGCGCGTCCCAGGACGCCATACTGCGTCATGTTATCGCGGTATCCCGCCGCCACGTAGGCATCACGAGTAACTATAGGAGCAGTTCGAAGCTCGTGGTCTTTGCTACGGCCCTGTGTGTCGCTTGCGTTGTCATGTAGAAGCGCGAGCTCTTCCTGAAATGTGCGCGTTAAAGAGATGTACTCGATATAAACCTCCCCAATACGCACATAAACAGATCCCGATTCCAGTGGAGGTAAGGATGATGGAGCGCCGTTCGTGCCGTTTGCTCCATTCTAGAATTAATATGACCGATGCGAAAACACAGCGTCCAAACCGTCAGCCAGCCAAATCGTGGTCGACAACAAAGGAACGCACGCATGACATAGGATTTTGTACGGTACTCTTTTGAATAGCCATCACTATGGTTGTTACTGAGTTCGAGGTGGAGGAAGAGGCTGACGGCTGGACAACTCAGTAATTTAAAAAGCGAGGATGAAGATGATTATCCACCACTGCCGCCTCGGCCGGAGGAGAAAAATATTTGGTGGATCCAAGACTCGGATCCCCGCCGTGGCTGCCACTTGCAGATATCGAAGACGAGGTGCTCCCATTCTGTAATTGAGTCAGAGGTGCATAGTTGCTTGTGTCGATGTGCGAATACCTGTGAAAGGTGCATATTAGGCGCGTGTTGATGAGGATCCAACGCAGAACGGCTGGTAGTCTGGGACAACGAGCGAGTAGTAGATGACACTTGGGACTTGCCCATTTTGTGTGTCTTCTGCCCCGAGCTTGCCATGGGAGGTGCAATCTCCTTGCTCGCCGCTCCGTTCATTGGCTCGTATGAAGAATGACAGATCACGACCTGGGTGTTAAAGAGAAGACCGCGACAGGCGTGTAAAGGTCTCTTTATACCTGTCCGACACGATGCATGACGCACTGAGTACCTTAGTGAGGCGTGTGAGACACGAGTGCTGCCGATAGGCCTGAGAGCTGTGAAAACGCGACGTCCGCGTTTTCTGTCCTATCGTGGAGAAAGGATCAGATCAGTCTTCTCAGTGACTACATGATGGGTGTTCATTGTGTGGAGTGATTACAGCAATTTCTCGGTCCTTGGTCCAGGCGTAACAAGAAGTCGCGGACTCGGAATCACTTGGACCAAACCGCACCCCGACTCAATGGCAGCCTTGTTCGACGTTCCCGGCTGGTCCGTGCCATCCGACCCAGTCTCTACCCAGCGCCATTCGAAGAAGCGCAAGCGCGCTGCTGGTTCGGAAGAGCAGGATCTACTCCACGCTGCCCAGGCCAACCTTGACAAACTGATAGATTCTCTCGGAGGCAACGCTGCCCCCAGTGACGACGCAGGCGATGGATCATCGAAGAAAAAGAGAAAGAGAAAGCTTAACAAGCCTACATCACAGCTTTCTCACCGTGATCAGCGTCGAGAGGACCTCCATCCCCCAGGAAAGCCGCATAGCCAGGCAAAAGCTGTAGTTCCTACGGTAGACCCACCCACCACTTCCAACAATGCCGCTTTGCCAAGAAAGAAGGCAAAGACGAAAAACGCGAAGCATGTAGTTCAGCCCACGAACACATCTGAACATTCTGCTGCTGTCCAGGACACCGGCGGTCTAACCCCTTTTCAACGAAACTTGAGGAAAAAATTAGATGGGGCTCGCTTCAGGTTTGTCCTTCCCTCCGTGTAGATTCACTAGGTTGACCCGTGCGATGACCTAGACTGCTAAATGGAACTTTGTACAAAACAAGTAGCCATGAAGCAGTCAAGATGATGAAGGAAGACCCAAAAATCTTTGAAGATGTTGGTGCGAACAATTGCGACCTTGGCATGATCTCACTCAGATACAGTACCATGTTGGCTTCAGGCGTCAGGTACAATCTTGGCCAGCAAATCCAGTCTCGTACTACATTTCGGAATTGTCATCATATCCTACCAAAACAGTGATCGCAGACTTGGGATGTGGGGATGCTGCACTTGCCAGGGCTCTCCTCGCGAAGAACCTCATCGTCTTATCATTCGATCTGGTTTCCGATGGGGCCCATGTAATTGAGGCGGACATCTGTTCTCAAGTGCCGTTGCCAGGTTCTGAGCCACAGTCCGCCGAGTTCACCCAGGGCGAGGCTCAGGTCGTTGATGTCGCTGTTTGTGCGCTCAGCCTCATGAGTACTAACTGGCCCAAATCCATAAGTGAGGCTTGGAGAATCCTTCGACCGGGGTGCGCAGCGTATCATGATCTTATTAAATTGGACACTTACAAAGCCGACAGGGGCGAGTTGATGATCGCCGAGGTTGCGAGCCGCTTTGCGAGTGTGGACGAGTTCACCTCGTTGATCAGCTCCATTGGTTTCAAGCTTCAGAAGAAGGTAGCTGTTGTCCATCCCGTCGGTTGCCAATGGGTGACACAATTCACAGGATGATCGCAACAGCCACTTTACGCTGTTTCAGTTTAGAAAGGTTGCGAGACCGGTAATATCAGAGGAGGAGTGGACAGCGCTTATGTCCCATGGTCGAGTTTTGAAGTCCTGCGAGTATAAACGACGCTGAGATGAGATATTGCCTAATATAGGAATGCACGTTATCCAGAGTAGTCAGCCTATAGCATGACTTTGTCTTATATCTTATCGTGATGCCAGGAAAACGACATATTTTATCACACCCTATCATCAATGCACGGTTATCACAACTCCGGTTGGCGACAACCAACCCTAAGGATTTCCGTGAGGTGGGTTGTCCCACAGTAAACGATAGCACCGGCTAAGGTGTGCACAGGGTATCCACGACATTAGCTTTATTTTAGGAGTGGAGGCCTCGAGAGATCTTGAGGAAGAGCCGTTCCATGGGGTGAGCGCATTTCCGACTACCGTGCCGTCCCTGACGTACTCCATGCTTGGGGCCACCGATAGCAAACTCCCGTTGGACCGTTCACGGGGACTGTCATCAAACCGCGAATCGGCCTGACACCGATTCTCAGGGCTGGCTTGGGCATGGCGGATGCGCTTCTGAAGCTTTTCCCGTACGTGAACCCACAGTATGCCTACGCCGTGAAATAAGTCTCACCCCTCTCTCGTGATCTATTCTTGGATGGCGCAGTTCAGCGCCAGTCTACCATCTTGGCCTGTTCCGGGAGAAAGTTAGCTTGCAGCCCGTTGAATGTGGGTGTTACGCTACTGCAGAGTTGCATCAGTGCTGAGGTTGGATTGGCAGATTATTCCAAGTTGCCATCTGTCCCGCCAGTTGATGCAGTCTTTCTCTTGGACCCGCTCGTTGCTACGGGTGGGACTGCATGTGCTGCCTTGACCATGTTGCTTGACTGGGGGATTCCTTGTGAGTAGCATTCGTTGCGGCATGCGCACCGGAAGTCACGCGACACAGTGAGCAAGATAAAGCTACTCGTCGTGCTCGGGTCAGAGCCCGGCCTTGAGCACATTGAGGAGAGCTATCCAGATCTCGAGGTAACCATTCAATTTACCCGTCGTTCTTGACCAGTCGACTGAGGCGTTTACGCCAGATCTGGGTTGCTGCTGTGGACCCGAACCTGACTCGCGATGGCCTGATCTCTCCTGGACTCGGAGACACTGTGAGTAGCACGCAGTGCTGGTTCGATCCTCATTGATGTTGTCGACACAGGGTGACCGATTGTTCAATACGGTACATGAGTAGAGGGGGTTTGGGGCATTTCCTGACGTCAACGAAAGACAGGAACTCAACGACAGCTGGATGACAGTGTCGCATTGTACAGTATTGTAGTAGACAATACATCGATTTCCGCTGGGTAAACATTGATGCTTGTGCGTGGGTTTCATGGGAATAAGGACGCTGTTACGCCGACCGGTTTCTCAGCTTGATGATCAATCTTGTTAGTGATACGCTCAGGTGATAACTCCGAATTTTTCCCTTCCGTTCCGTCGACACGTGATCCGGTATTTCACGATATTGCACGACATGGCACAATCGAGTCCCACCCTCTCCTTAAAAATGGCCCGGGAACGTCGAGCGACGAGTCTCACAAGCAAGTCTTTCCCCAACACTCCAGATGGCCTTAGGCTTGACAACGCCATCGACGCGTTCTTCTCCTACCCTCGTCGCTCCCTCCGACGATCTCAATTCACTCCTCCCCGGAGGCTCCTCCCAAGTCAGCTCTGCTTCAGACCTCGTCGAGTTCCTCGCTTCCCGCGCTGCACTCAGTTCTGCTGTCTATGTCTACGATGTCGCCGAACAGATCGGCTTTGGAACCCTCACAAAGTCTTGGGCCGCGTCTCTTGAGCATTCTGCCCCTGTAATTCCCCTCCAGACCAGAGCTGGCGCCGGCCTTGGCCTCGTCGGGCGGTTGTCTGAGAGTACCAGCCAGGATGCTATCAGTGGTTCCGTCCTGACCACCTACACTACTCCGGTCGGTCTGGCTGCGATGGCACCCTCCCTAGCCTATTTGCCCTCCGCTTCTTCTCGCAGCAGGTTGATCGTGCAGGTTCCTGCGGTCACTCCCGTGGGAGACACATTCACACTTTCTCCCACCCTTGCCTCACTTTCCACGTCCCTCAGCATCTTTCCAGAGTCCCTGGCGGTCATACTTTCCGCGACCCCGCAGGAATCAGTCGACCTCGCACTGCTTGCGTACCAGCTCAAGAATTGGCATGTAGTGCACATTTTCGATCACCACAGCGCCGCTCGCGAAGTCGGTCACAACTTTGTTCCGCGTCATGTAAAGGATGTTTCCGATCTTCCCATATCGGAAGCTGTCCGCATGGCTGGCTATGCGCCTTTCGAATTCGTCGGCGACAGGAATGCGCGCACTGTCTTCGTTCTTTTGAATGGGCAGCTCGCCTTGCTTGCCAAAGCTTTGGTATCAAGGACTGTCGGGGTAGCAGCCGTGATCGTCAGAGTCCTCCGTCCATGGGGGGCCAATGAACTCCAGAAAGTCATTCCTTCCACTGCGGAAGAAGTCTATGTCTTCGACGACGTACCTCATGAAACCACTCGGGGTCCCCTTTTCGCTGACGTTTTCGCATCTCTATATAATCCCACTCGTTCCGGGCCCATGGTCCGCGCTCAGCGAGTTACTCCAGACAAAGGGAAGGAATTTATTTCTGACCCGACTTTGTTCTATTCCCACCTGGCGTCATTTTTCGATCACTCTTCCGCCGATCTTAGTCCGGAGAATACGGGGACGAAACTTTTGTTCCTCAGCACCCCATCGAACCGTCTCACTTCCTTCCATCAGCTCATAGCCGATACGTTCTCTCGTGGTATTTCTATGCGTCGACTGACCGACTACGACGTCTTCAGCAAAGCAGGTGGGATTACCACAGATCGCATCATACTCTCCCCAAAGAAGGGGGACGAGAATTTCCTGCCCGTCTCTCTGGCACTGCCATTGAACGGTAACGGCTTGACGGATTTCATGTGTATCATCGATTCCCACCTGCTCAAGTCTCATTCTGTCCTGGACTGTGCCAAGCCGAGGTCGGCCGTCCTCATCGTCACATCTTGGTCGAGCGCTGAATTGGTGGAAAACCTTCCCGCCCCAGTCTTAGCATCGGTCCTGCGACGAAAGCTAAGGCTATATACTCTTGATGCAAAGCTGATAGCATCAGAGCTATGCAGAGATCCCGCGACTAGGGAGACTGCTGAAAGCTTGATAATTTATCTCGCGTTTGTGAGGTTATACCTCGGGAAGGCATCCAACCAAGCCGTTGTTCACAAGTTAGCTCTGGGGCTAGTTCCCGACGGCTTACGCGATGATCTTTTCTCCGAGATCAATGCGCGTACCTGGGAATCGCTCCTTCAAGTCGAGTTGCCTCTAGATCACCAAGTCCCCTCCCACCTATTGGATACAGCCACGAGTACTCCCCCACTCAGGCGCTTCGAGTTCAATACCATCGCAGTTGATACCGGTTCCGGGCAAACCGTCTACAATGGCTCAAAGGTGACTTCCTGGCATGAGGCTGCCAAGCACATTTTGTTCCCCTCGGTTTTTACTCCCCTTCTTCCTACTCCGCCGGAAACCGAAGAGTTCCCGCAACTTCCAACCCTCCACCCTGAACTTGCAGAACGCACCCACCTGGTGACGTGTACCGTCAACCGCCGTCTCACTCCACTCGATTACGACCGTAACGTGTTCCACCTCGAGTTCAACACCGAAGGAACAGGTCTCAAGTATGCCATTGGAGAAGCGCTTGGGATACACGGATGGAACGAAGAAGAAGAAGTGTTGGATTTCTGTGCATGGTATGGCGTTGATCCCGATCGGGTGGTTACCATTCCTGTCCAAGACGGGGAGAAGATGCACAGCCGTACCGTATTCCAGGCTCTTCAACAACAGATCGACCTTTTCGGGGAACCACCTAAGTCATTCTATACCGACCTTGCATCATATGCTACCAAGCCTGTGGAGCAATTTGCTTTGAGATTTATTGGTTCTCCAGAAGGCTCGTCGACGTTCAAGAAGCTTAACGAGACGGACACAATCACTTTCGCACAGGTTCTTCAGCGATATCGCAGTGCCAAACCAGGCATTGAGACACTCTGTGAGATGATTGGTGACATCAAACCTAGGCACTACAGTATAGCAAGTGCACAGAGCGTCGTCGGCAATCGCGTCGACCTGTTGGTCGTCACAGTTGAGTGGACGGCTCCGAATGGTGAATATTAATATTTTGTTACTTTTTGAAAGGTGCTGAATGGATGGTCAGGGAAATCTCGTTATGGTCAATGTACTAGATATCTTGTTGGTCTCAAGGTTGGGCAAAAGGTGACGGTCTCCATCAAGCCCAGTGTCATGAAGGTGCGAACATTTAAACATTTTCCCTTTTCTACTCCTGACGCACCCAATAGTTACCTCCGGATGACAGCCAACCTATCATTATGGCTGGTCTCGGTACTGGTGCTGCACCGTTCCGTGCTTTCCTCCAACACCGTGCATGGCTCTCCGAGCAAGGCATCAAAGTCGGCCCCACATATTATTATTTCGGTTCTCGTCACCAACACCAAGAGTTCCTTTATGGCGAGGAGATAGAGGCCTATGTCCTCGACGAGATCATCACGAAGGCCGGTCTGGCATTTTCCCGTGATGGCCCCAAGAAGGTCTATATCCAACACAAGATGTTGGAGGACGCTGCAGCACTAGCGGATATGCTGAAAAATAAGGCTGGCGTGTTCTATCTGTGTGGGCCTACTTGGCCCGTGCCAGACGTTTACGAGGCCTTGGTGGGTGCATTGGTGAAGAATGAAAACATGACAAGAGAATCGGCGGGCGAGTTTATTGAGTCCTTGAAGGAAGACGAACGTTACGTGCTCGAGGTAAAACGTCACCGGTGTTTGCTTATGGCGATTTACTCACATCTGCTTGACAGGTGTATTGAACCATATCACCGACGTTTGGAAGCTCGCTTTGAAGGACACCCTTTAGTTAGTGTATCGGTGAAAAATGTAGAAAGAATTTGGTCAATGCATCTGCTATGTTTTCGATGTCTAAAACCAAGAACTGAAAGACGTCATTCCTTCCTTCCTACTACCGTTTCAACCATTCCAGTCTCCAAAAGCCTAGTGTCGTACGAGGGAAGATGCTGTTCTCAAGGAATTTGCGGTCCCGCGGAGACTCCAATCAGACCAGCGTTTTTTTTCACCGTTTTGGATACGCACTATGGTTTCATTCGCCATATCGCGAGTTATGATTATGATGACAATCGATCTAACAGCGACATCGACATCAACACCGTATGTCCTGACCACGTTCTGTGTCCTCAATCTCGTCCGATGTCGGAAAGAAGACCCAACAGAGATCATCGCCATATGCTGCCACGGACGAAGCTCACCGGCGCACTGGCATTAAAAAAATTTGAGATGACGAGCAAAGTACTACTAATAGAATGGATCATAGTCCCCACGATATACTAGCCACCCCCACCACCCAACCAGCGAGAAGATGACAACACCCGCAAGACCAACGACGACCGCCATTGTGATCTTCCCGGCTTGACCGAGTTGTGGGCCACCGCAGCCCTGTTGGTATGCTGCATCACACGGCATACCCTGTGGCCGTTTGGATTGATAGGCACCAGCTTGCAAAGATGTATAATATGGATCCGAAGTATCGTTGAGGACATGCATAGCAGCAAGGGTCAACATAGGTGCATTATAATCCAAGGCAGGCTGAAAAGTAGATGAGCGTTGACACACTGTCACCAGTCTCTACCAACGAACCTCAGTCTCCGGCCAGTCACCGCGGATGTCGAAGTAACGGTCGAACCTGTCCGGTCCACCGACAACAGCACCATATAATACATAAGCTTCTTGAGGAGGATCATTGTTGATATCACTGATGTTATTGCCACCGCTTGCCATCGCCGAATGCGGGTTCTGCGGTGAATTGGGGTTGACACCGACGATGTACGGAACTGCGAATGGCGCGAATACGTCAGGGATAAACTATCCTGGCATGAACACAACACCTACCGGACATGGGGTTGTTGCCAAGAGCATATGTTACCTGGCTCTTCGCAAAGTTCTGAGAGTTCCACAATTAATCACAGAAACGGAAAAGCGATGAGTATTTACATAGTAGTCTTGTTTCTTCGTCTGTGTCGAGGCGAGCGGGACGTATCGGTTCAGAAGCATAGCTGTGTTGAGTGCAGGGTTGAGGCTAGCATCATCGGAGTCTCCTGAGTAGTATAGAAGACCACCTGTCGAGCGGTGAGATGCCAGCTCAAGGATAAATCAAGACACCATACCGGTAGTGGTATACCCATCTCCACTTCCGTATACAACTCCATCGAAGTACATCTCAGCCTGGTCCTGCCAAGTGGAAATGTTGCCGAAAGTAGGATTTGCTTGCGCAATCTGTGCGAATAGTACAGGAATTCCAGGGGCTTTCGTATCCCAGTTGAAAACACCTTTGTAGCCAGAGAGATTGTACTGTGAGTAGTAGGATTGTGCCTCTTCAGATAGTGAAGAGGAATTTGTCGCCCAAGAAAGGAATAACGCTGCTATAGCAAGTTCGTCGCCAAATCCTGAGGATGGGTACGCATCGCCCACTTCGGGGACAGAATTTTGATACTCGGTTTCGTGGGCACTCGTAGCGAAAGTATATAATGCTTGTGCATGCTGTAAAAGTAATGATGCATATGTAGAATTTTGAAGTGTTGCTGGTCCTGAGTAGGAATTCGAGAAGACACGGTTCTGGTAGAGATTAGAGCAAGCTGCAAAAGCTGCTGCCGCACCAGCGGCAGCGTCGGTTCCGGGGCTACCGAAAGTCAGGAGGGATGGAGAGCCAAATCTCTGCATAAGAGTTTACCTAGTTGTATTGATTTGATATGATGTTCGTGGACCGGGTATGCTCTGGTCACCTCCCCAATAGTTGTTGTCTACATTAACTAGATATTTCAATGAGCGGATAACGAAAATAAGGCAAGGAGATAAACAATACCATCAGAGATCTGAACGAAAAGGGTGTTGTTTGTTGGATGTGCCTTTTGAATGTATAAACTGGGGTCCTCAAGAAACATGAGGATAACTAGCTCACGTTCATGAGCCAATCTAGGCCCCATCGCAACATGGCGTCGAGGTACGGCGTTTGGTTTGCTAGGTCATAGCCTGCGCCAAGCATTTTGCAGTCGAAACAATAATCGCAGAGGATCGAGTCTCACCCTTGCCAAAATCTGTTGCCCCCCAACATACCGACATGAGTGTGAAAGACTAGTCAAAGATGAATAGGGGTCTCGACGCGGGGCGGAAAGACGCTAACCAACGGGAATGTACATTTGATGTAATCTGCGAGATAAATTAGGAAACGTTGCCTCTCGTCTGATTCAGACATTACCTCCTGCATCATAATACCCGCCTGTCAGGTCGAGGTGGACGTCTTGGCCATCAGAGAGGGCACTGTCGTTTCGCCACTTGACGCGGTTAGTCGCGGGAAGTTTACCACTACGCTGTGCTTCGTAAAAGTAGAGAAGATCGCCGAGCAGCGACGACCACTGGGAATTTGGGATGACACCACCGGATGTGGAGACTGCTCCGGCTGAAGCATTTTGGGGCATGAAAGGAGGTTCCGGGAGAGGTAACTGGGCAAATGCATGCCCAGCGAGAAGGAGAAGGGGAGAAAGTGACCGGTGCATGGAGAAAGGGATCCCTACGTACCGATAACAACTTGCGCACGTCGTCGAGATCGACCGAGATTGAACAATTCTGAACCAGTTTCACTGTTCAACACGCGATCACGTGGTCAACGCGACACATGTAGTCACGAGGCAATGATGTCATCCAATACCAGGGCCCATCCCGGGAAACCGGCCCGAGGGGGCCGTCTGAAGGGGTCTATATAAACTTGACGGTTGCGGGGGTGCGATTATAAAGACCCTCTTGAGCTCTAGCTTGCATTATCAGCTATACCAGTTGTCCATCCATGACGCCAATCAAAACTTGTGTCCTTGGTGTTGGCCTCGCGGGGTTAACCTTTCACGTCCCCTTTATCATTGCTCTTCCCGACTTATTTACTCTTCACGCTGTGTTGGAACGCAACCCGCGATCCCCTGGAGGTAAAGTTAAGGAACGTTTCGGCGTCGAAACCAGGATATACAGGACGATCGAAGATGTGATTGGTGACAAAGAAATCGAGCTTGTGATCGTTGGCACCCCCAACGACACTCACTATTCCCTAGCGAAGGCTGCCCTGGAAGCTGGCAAACACGGTATCTCTCTCTCTTTGTGCATGTTCTCAAAGTCCCTGACATCGAATAGTTCTTGTTGACAAACCCATCACGGAGACTGTAGCCCAAGCCAGGGAGCTTGATGCTATAGCAAAATCTAAGGGACTTGTCCTGTATGGATACCAGAACAGGCGGTGGGATTCCGATCACATTTCCCTCAAACAGCTCTTAGCACTTCCTCCTTCGTCCCCACAACATCTTGGAAATCTACTAGAATTTGAATCCCAGTGAGTACTAGCCTGTATACCAGTGTACCAGCCTCGCTAGGTCACTGACCAATGAATTTCAGCTATGATCGATACCGCCTGGGTATCAGGGAATCCTGGAAGGACAGCGCTGGTGCTGTTTATGATCTTGGATCCCACCTTTTGGATCAAGCTCTAAAGCTCTTCGGCCGACCAGCCAAGATCACTGCTCTCATCCAGAACATACGCGGTGTTACTAAACCCGAAGTCGACGATACTGTGCGCACATTCTCGATACTCTTTCCTGGGAATGCATCTTAAGTGGGTATGCAACCACAGTTCACGATTTACTTGCACTACAACGCCGGAAGTCCCTTCCCCAACCCGTTCACTGTGTTGCTTCGTTCCCACATCCTATCCGCGAAGGCGTTGCAGCTACGCTACGTGGTTCGTGGCACCAAAGGGGTATTCACAAAGTATGGCCTGGACACGCAAGAAGAACAACTCAAGGCCATGCCCACTGTGAGTAGCATTTCTGCGCCCGGATACGGCCAAGAACCCCAGGAAATTTATGGCACGGTCGAAAACATCGCGTCGGACAACACGACCATTACCAAATCCATGTAAGAGAACATTTTTTCATAGCGGTATGCTAGAATTGATCTGCATTCGATTCCAAGCTGGCCTTCGGAAGCCCCAGGGCAATATGTTGGACTATTTAGAAACCTGGCGGGAGCTATCCGAGATAACGAGGAGTTGGAAGTCAAATGGGTAGAGACTACACAGGTCATAGAGATGATCGAACTAGCATACAAGAGCTCCAAAGAAGGTCGTACACTAGAAGTTCCTGCGCTGTAGAGTGTATGAGAGAGGGATCGTGCACGTGACCTCCACGTATACTCGCACTTAGCCAAATACATTTCATCTCGTCTCGTTCATTGCCATCGACGGTCACCATGTCCATTTCCACTGTGTTCATCCACGTCGAGTTGCCCGCATATTCAAATTCTTTCGACATTCAAGTACCAGAAAGCGCGACCGTACTAGACGTTAAACAAGCGATATCCTCCGTGTGCATCGGTCATCCTCGGCCAGAGGGTCAGCGCGTGATATGGAGAGGTCGGTACTTAGATGATCAGGAGAAAATAAGCGAGCTATGGCCGGTAAGGAGAGCATAGGTGGCCCCGTCTGAGTTCTCACCTCCGCTCTCCATTTAGTGCCAAGACGACCAACGTACTGTCCATTTGTCTGTGCGACCGTCAGCTTGGATGAGTGATCCACCGAGCGCCGATGCTACCACATCACCTTCCTTGCGTGTTCCCTATCCAGCCAAAGAGAGTTTTCCTACGGGGTCCCAGCAACACTCCACCTCCCCTGCTACCTCAGACCCGAACGACAGTCTCGCATTCATTCGCCTCAAACACTCGCAGGCACTCTGTTGGCTTTCCAACTCCAGGTTGGCTGCTCCCAGTCCACCAGAAGACGTGGATATCAAGCGGAGTGCAGCGAAGCTTGCCCTTGCGCGGTTGGGATATACTTGGCCAGATATCTTGGACGCCACCTCTCCGTTGGCGAGCCCCCCCTCCGCCGATACCCTTGACTACGAGATTGTCACCATCGAGTACGAACATTCCATTGTGATAGGTCTCTTTGTCCTCATTATCCTTATAGTGGCAGAGCATATCTCTCCCTTTTGACCCCAAGGGGTACACCCTCTCTCTTGCAGGTGCATGCTCTCAATGTTCTCACGTATACCTTTTCTATCCTTTCTTTACCACCATCACGCCCACCAGCCACGCCTACTCCCTCGGTCCCAAATACGTCGTCTCTCCCTCCGCATGTGAACGACCTCCTCCGAGAGCTTGGCCTTCCGACTCTTCGAGCAGTACCAAATGCCAACGTCGATGTCACCGTTCAACCGGACGCCGCAGGAGCACCTCCCATCCCAGAGCATGCCGAAGGAAATATTATTAGAGAAATGCCCATGCGCGCCCTCCTCACTCCCTTGTTAATGGTCATTTTTCGAACGGTGCTCCTCCTTTATTTCTTTTCCCCCACACGCAAGCCCTTATTAGGACTGTGCCTTGTCGCATGGATCATTTACGAGATGTGGACTCATGTTCGCATCATTATTCTACGACCATTAGATAGGGCTGGTGGCAACGGGGGAGGGCTCGAAGCGCACGGTGCGCAGGCTAGAGGAGCCGCCGATGCTGCTCCTGTTGCTCCCGTAGGTCAAGGCAACGGTCACATTGGCGACCGCAATCCTCTGCGACCAGAAGGTGGTACTCCGAATACCGAGCCAACCCGCGACGCTCAGCAAGTGCAAGGACCTCCAATACCAAGGCAATCAAATGGGATTGTAGATAGCCTCGCCCTTGCAAATGTCCATAGCGAGAACAAACTGCTTTGGCCCCTGCAACAGCCCGCCACAGTTCCTGAACCACCGAGTTTCCTTCACAAAGTGATGTCCTTCTTCTCTCTCCTTGTGGTTACCTTGCACCCGGAGGTGTATAATCGGAGAAGAGTTGCACTTCGTCAGCGAGAAGGTCGGTTGCGTACGGAAATGAACGCTATAGAGCAGGGTGAGGAAGCAAGAAACAGTGAGCAGGTACCCAGCGAGGAAGAACGAAGGAAGGATGCGTTTAGACAACAGCTCCAGACTCAACACGCTCAACGGGCGACATGGGTCAAGCGGTATATCGAGCGTGTCAGGCAAGATGATTGGGTGGAGGAGTAGATAGGTATTTAACACCTTCATCTGTGCATCCCTCAGGATATTATTTATTGTTGGAAGTATCCATCTATCTTGATTGCACGCGATTCAACTGCAATAAACTAGTCAGAACGTGTAAAGAACGGTGCACGTAAAGATGTTATTCGCTTTCGTCCTCATCGTCCTCATCTTCGTCGGCGAATTCACTTAATGCAGGTCCACTACCATCAGATTCATTACCTTCGCCAAATTCTCCTACACCCTCACCCTCGTCCTCGTCCTCGTCCTTATCCTCGCCATCCTCGCTTTCTCCTCCTAACTCGACGTCTTCTACACTACCTTCTTCGTCGCCACCCTCTATTGGGGGTTCTATGTTCATCCGATCCCCCTCTTCTTCACTTTCTCCTTCCACGTATCGAGTTGGCCGCCGGGCATTGTCTGGATGGATAAGAGTGTAGTTTTTCGATGTCAATGACGCAGGAGCCGAGGAAGATCGCATTTCAATTTGGGACAACACCATATCGAGCTTTCCGTTCAAGGACAGCAAACTTTCATGTAATGCTAATCGCGTTGTTAGTGTGGCATGGAGACCTGCCAGTCTGGCGACCAAGTCCGGCATCTAGAATTGGTGAGATCTTCGAAGAAAGGACATGCAGACGACTCAAACGCACTGTCATGAGATGGCCGCTGTGCACCGTGAGCGTCGTTTTTATCCAAGAGATTAGAACTGTGCCTCTTTGTGAACTGGCACCTCCGCCACCGCCCTTCATATTTGCAGCTCTTGCACCTCTTCCTAGTCTCTCCATGCAAGCTAAGAGAAGTGGCAGTGCGAGTTGAGGAGGCAACCGTCTCACGGTATTTCGAATGAGCATGATGTCGGAGTGCGCTAAACATGTCTCCAAAAGCCGTGAGTCAGATGAATGTAAAGCTTGTATGAGTGTCCGTGTAAGCGAATGCGCAGGTACGACATTGGGAGAATCTGGCTGTCTGTCGGGCCTTGAAGACGCCCTCAGCTCCTTGTCGTCGTCTGATTCTGAGTTCCTGTTCTCCGCGTCAGGGCCATTCAAGGCTGACAACCTCTGTCCAAGACTTAGTTCAGCGAGATCGGCGTCGAGAGTTCCCTCTACTTGGCGAGCTGCGAGATCTTCGAGGGCTTGATCCTGTCCGAGCTCCGTGCCAGAATGTATGGCCAACGTCGAGGACTCGGCATAGCGAGCATTTTGGGGTGCGATCTGAAATTATGAGACACGCAACGGTAGTCATAGGACTCTGATGTACTCACCGTAGTCGCGGAGTGATTTTCTACCAGTACCTCGTCGGCAGCAGTGTGGGACGCAGGGATGGCAGTCTTCCGTGCAGATGATTTTGTACGCGGTTTTTTCGGTCTCGGTGCAGAGTCCATCGTGTAGAGTCTCTAAACCAGTCGGCCTACCCAAACATTTTTTTTTTAAATGCGCCTCGTCAAGGATGAGTTGGCGCGCTTACCTTCAGTTCCAGCTTTGATGGTGGAAAGAATAAATTTGTTTTGATAACACCCTCCGAACCTTGCCAACTTGCCTGATCGGTGACTTTGCCGTTCCCCACCACAACTCCTTGAACAGTCTCGCCAAACTCTGTTCCACTCCTTCAGAGTGCTCAAAGTCATCTGCTCGCCTTTTCGGCGGTACCATTTCACATAACTTGCAGTAGTCTCGCAAGTCGGTAACCCCTACTTCTCACTCAAATCTCAGCATGAACTATATCCAGGTGAACATGACCCATCGTCTCGTCATGCTTTGGTACTGACACAAACTAGCTAGAGAAACTAGGTATAGACTCCATATTTAATTCAAATGGCGGTTCCACTCATTGATCCTGGCATAGGTGAGGGCACATACGCTACGGTGTACAAGGTATCGTTCCCGCGCGCGCCCTCGGATCCTCTTCTCACTACGTTTGACTTAGGGGCGCTCCAGGACCACCAATGAAATTGTCGCTTTGAAGGAGATCCACCTGGACGCGGAGGAGGGCACGCCGTCCACTGCCATCCGGGAGATTTCCCTTATGAAGGAGTTGAAGCACCCCAACATCGTGCGCCTTCACGACGTTATACATACGGAGACAAAACTTGTTCTTATATTCGAGTACTGTGACCAAGATCTTAAGAAGTATATGGATCAACACGGCGACCGCGGCGCTCTCGACCCCGCAACGGTTCGAAGCTTCATGTATCAACTCCTCAAGGGCACCTCTTTCTGTCACGAGAATCGTGTCTTGCATCGTGATCTCAAGCCGCAGAATCTTCTTATCAATCGCAAAGGGGAACTCAAGTTAGGTGACTTTGGGTTGGCACGGGCTTTTGGAGTCCCTGTCAACACGTTCTCGAACGAGGCATGTACCGGAAATTTTGCACCGCAGATTTTTTTTGAACTCTAATTTTAGGTTGTTACGTTGTGGTACCGCGCTCCCGACGTGCTGTTGGGTTCTCGGACATATAACACTTCCATCGATGTTTGGTCGTGCGGTTGTATATTTGCAGAGATGATCTCGGGTGTGCCTCTCTTCCGTGGTCGCGATAACCAGGATCAGCTACTCCATATTATGCGGATCATAGGCACACCGGACGACCGTGTGCTGAGGAAGATAGCGACCGATTCTGTATGTGGTCGCGAGTTACCCCAAGTGTTTATTTCATCTCACCGTCCCGCCAGCCGGAAATTACTATCAAGCAATACCCCAAATACCCGAAACTTTCCTTTCAACAAGTTCTCCCTAAAGCGGCGCCTCAGGGTACGTCTTCTGCTTCGGATGAAAACCCCGTCGGTTGACGTGATCCTGACAGCGATCGACCTACTTGAGCGTCTGCTCCAATTTGATCCTAGCAAGAGGATCACCGCTACAGAAGCATTATCGCACCCGTATTTCACATCTACAGCCAGCCCTTCGTACGGTCCATCTCCGACACCTGGATCGATGCCGCCCCCTCAATTTAACTTCCCCCACCCTCACCCACATGCCCACCATCAGCCGCAGCCACAAGTCCAGCAGCAGCAACAAACCCAGCAACCACAGCAAATAATAGTTCAGCAGCCAGGACAACAACTCGTCCCTCAACAACCAGGGTACCCCCCTCACCCCCAGTCAATATTCGTCGCACAGGACGCTGCACGTATGCAGGCTCAGGCGCAAGTACAAGCGATAGCGCAGGCACAAGCCCAAGCTGCCCATGCCCATGCTCAGGCTCAGGCGGTGCACGTTAGCCAGCAGGGCTATGGAGCCGGTGGGTATCCGGCACAGTATCAGCATCCTAGGTGATCTCTATTCTAGTCGTGCACGTCGTTTTACTTGTTTTGTACTGTTTTCGATGAGTCGATGTGTTGTTGTAGGATGTAGACCCGTACTGAACTTCAGCCTTGTGAACGTGGGAGAGCGATTTACCTCTCCAAACGTAGAACAAAGAGAATCGCAGTGTACCTTCGTCCTAGCCGTCCACGACGATGTCAACCTTTGATTCACTCGTCGCCGACTTGACTCGTGATGTGCACCGTGTGCAGCCAAAAGATGCTCTCCAGTTCTGCGCCAGTTGGTTCCAGTCGCGTTTGGAAGAGCAGCGTACACGTACGCGGGACGCGCTAGCTCTCCGTGGCCACTCGTCCATACAGGATCAGCTCCCTGCCGATTTCTATGTCGATACTCCTGTTAATCTCGCCCCCCGCAATGCAACCCCGACACCCGTTTCCCCGTTCTCAAACGTCGCTACCTTGCGCCGCGCATCTTCGTTCCACACCACCTTATCTCACAGCCCTTTTGGCACACTCAATGTCCCCGGGAATGCGTTGCTCTCCGTCGATTCCAATGGTGCTTGTAGTGGCATGGGACCACCCACCTTCACGCTTGACGGTCGTGAACTTCCTCCCACCTCTCCACTCTCCGCCGATCCGTCCAACTCTTTTGCGCGATATGACGCCACATCTACACCCACCATGTCCAGCTCGCTCTCGTTGGGTCCGAGTGACTACCTACATGCCCCCTCCGCCACTATTTTGGCGCGTCGTACATCTGTTAGCGCAGAGCCGATTGCCGTTGACAGTGGCCACGATGATCCTCTACCTGTTTACCCAAAAACACCTGATCAACTCCGCCGTATCAAAGCGTCCATTGCAAACAACTTCATATTTCGTGACCTGGATGAAGAACAAGAAACCGGTGTGCTGAATTCCATGCAGGAGCGTCACGTGAACAAGGATGAAGTGGTTATTCGACAGGGCGATGTAGGAGAATACTTTTACGTCGTCGAATCTGGACTTTTCCATTGTTACATCCACCCCGAACCTTTACCACCTACATGGCTTACAGACAATCCATCCTCCACCATATCGTCCCAAGCCGACAAGTTCCTGCAGCCTGGTTACCATCCTGTCTATGGACGCAAGGTCATGGAGTGCAAGCCAGGGAACTCGTTTGGGGAGCTTGCCCTGATGTATGGACACCCTCGTGCAGCGACCGTACAAGCCATAGAGCCATCGACCGTGTGGGCACTGGATCGTATCACGTTCCGCACGATCATCTTGAAGTCTGCTCATAGGCGACGGACCATGTACGAGCACTTTTTATCTACGGTCCCACTGCTGTCCTCCCTTGAGCCTGGGGAAAGAAGCAAGATCGCAGACGCACTTGTGAGCAGAGTGTATCCTGACGGAGAGGCAGTTGTCAGCCAAGGCGAGATGGGAGATACCTTTTTCTTCGTCGAGGAGGGAGAAGCCGTTGTCACCAAGAAGCAGCGGTGCGAGGAAGATGAATGGCGCGAGATCACTGTCGGTCGCCTCAAGAAAGGGGATTACTTTGGAGGTGAGCAATTTGTGGGTGCACTGCGTGTGTATTAAAGCTAAAGTGTATGTGACAGAGCTGTCTTTGCTCCGACTCGCGCCAAGAGCTGCGACGGTGAGCGCAATACAGCGGGCTGACCAGGGTGAATCCAAGCTCAAAGTTGCGGCGCTGGATGCGCCGTCCTTCACGCGACTCCTTGGACCGCTGAGGGAAATCATGGAGAGAGCCGCTGGAGAGAGCTATGGCTTAGTGACAAGGACCAGTCGCTGAGGTGGAGATGAGTTTATTGATCTTGGATGACATTTTGTAGCATCTGGTTGGTATACCTTGTAGTGAGTTGGTTGTATTGTGTGACGGTTGCTGTTTGTGTCGCTCACGAGTCGCGATGCCAACATGAGACAAGCCTTTTGACACGATCATTGGAGTGGGAGAGCATTCCGGGGACACTCCAACAAGCCGGTCCAAGCGCTCCTTCTTTTTCTTCCTTCTCCTCCTTCCTCCTGTTCATGCGCCAACAACTGGCACCATCAAGTCGTGTTTGAGTTATTCCATTGATTAACCCCCAAGTCATTCCTTCTTTCTCGCTCCTTAAGCTACGACCTAGTTATGGACCAACACCGTGGCTTCCACCGTCGTTTTTTCAACAAGAGGCAGCACCTTGGCGGAGGTGAGTGCCTTGTGTCCATTCTCGTGGTCGTCCCCTCAATGCATTTTTCAACTGCACAGCCCTGGGAGGCATACTGTGAGTCCCTACCGTCTGATAATAGAAACGGTCAACGTCCAACTTACATTTCCCTTCAGTGCTGCTAGTTCGACACCCGGCTCCGTGAGTCAGAGCACGACGACTTCTGCGGCCTCGCAGGGCACCGGGAATGTCTTGAGTCCCGGCATAGTAGTTGGTGGACTCACCAGTCTCGACGATGTTCCAACTCTGGTCTTGCCATCGTCGGAACCTTCCTCTACTCCGACATCAAGTACTCCCCTGACAAATTCATCTTCTAGTTCGACTGGCTCGACAACCCCTTCGGCTTCTTCAGCAGAGATAACTTCCTCGTAAGTCTCTCGTAAGTTTGGTATGATCTCCAACTGAGACCATCAGGACTTCATCGATGACCACCACTTCGAGCACTCCTACACCGACGCCGACACCGACACCGACGCCTACTCCAACACCTACTCCAGCGTCATCAGGCTCTGAAACCGTCTTTGCCTCCTCTGACGGTACTCGCACCGTCTATATCACCAGCACGCTGCCAGCCGCGTCTGCGTCTGCGACAGCTGCTCCTACCGAGTCATTCTTGCAGAATCCTCCTCTGGCGGGTGGCGTATTCGCCCTTGTCGGTGTCGCCGTTCTCATCCTCCTCTTCATCATCGTCACGTGCACCATTCGCAAGCGCCGCCGTAGTCGTCTCGAGAGAGATGCTGCCGCCGCCGTCACCTTTGACCCCGGCGCGACGGACCACTACGAATACCAAGAACACTCGATCGAGAAGCGCCGACTAAGCGCCAGCTCCTCGGGCCACAGTCATGGGTATGGTTATGGTTACGGTATGCAGCCGGCATACGCGCCTCAGCAAGAGTATCGTGGCCCCGCGGGTTATGGACAATATTCTGCAGCAGCTGCGTATCCGAACCCAGCTCCGTACCAGGCACCATCACCTACTGCCCCGCAACCCGCCGCACAGGGTGGTGCGAATCTCACGCGCAAGTACTCCGATCGCAAACCCGTGCCTCCGCTCATACCTAGCCCCCCTTACGATCCCTCCAATACCCATGTTTCTATTCCCCCACAACTTAGTCAACAGTAACCTTGTAGGGAAAAGTATATGGGTCGCTTGATGCTGGACACCATGAGAACGAATTCGCGAGATGTCTTGGGTGAGCCACGTGGTCTTGCAACCTTGGAAAGCATCATATCTGACGAATATGAAAAGGATGTTGCACTCTGGACGTTAGTCCTTGACACTCGCGTGTTCATGCCCAGATACCCCCTTTACCTTTTTGCCATTTTATGTCGGTGTCGATACAGCATACTGGTCTTTATCCTGTGTATCACCGATAATCCCTCATGCTGTCGAGCAAGGTGTTGCTATCTCTTTTCCTTTGATTTATTCTATTTTATTCTATTCTATTTCTTGGAGAGTAAAAGAACGGCTTTTACACGGTTTCAACATATTTTTCCATCCTGATTTGCTGTGCGTATCAGAGATGTGGTTCAATTCCACCCATCATTTGTTCATCTATCCGAATTCAAGTGATTGGTTGCGAAGCATGTATCGATAGATTGAGTGACGGAAAATGACAATTCCCAGTGTATTCCGGGACCCGCGTGCCACGTTCAAGCGTCTGCTGTACGAGCCCCTGTCGTTTCCTTGTTCCTCCCACGTTCTCGGCGCTCTAGGTACCACACCAACCAAGTGACTCCTAGTGTCGCCACGCATGTGCATATCATGGTTATCATGCCTGTCGTAAAACGCGGAGCGTCCGTCGCCGGATAGAAAAGTAGTGGCCACCAAGCATTCACCGCATTGTTCCACATGCTTGAGCGAAAAGCGACAAGGTGAGCAAAACCAAGCGTGCACAAGGGAAGAAAAAAGTGTCTTTACTTCATGGAGGCGAGAACGATGGCGCGTTCCTGGTCGTCGTCGGCGCATATTTGGTTCGCCCATCTGGCGTGGGACGTGAGTAAGGAACGTCGAGGAACGCGTAGAACCGCTCACTGACGCGAACGTCGTCGCTTGTCCACTATATGAGGCTCCCGCAATGTCTGCCACGACAGGAGGATTAGCAAGAGAAAGAGACACGGCTTCTTTACATACAATACGCAAAAAATTTGAGGCCTGTGGGGCTGCTCCACACTAGGATGCAGATGGCGGCGGTCGTGCAGCAGAAGCACATATACACGAGAACGGGCCATCGTACGTGAGTATAGTCTGTCCAGGTCGCACAAATGAGAGTGGACACGATCCCAAAGGCTGTCGCGCCTGATGGGTAATAGTCTGCCTGGTGTTAGTTGGCCGTGGGACATCTGTGGCTTCAGACTGACCGACTTGTTCAACAGAGTACCCTCCGACGGCGGAGAGCCATTGACCCATCAAGTTGTTTGAGCCAAAACTCTCCGTCTCGCCGGAGATGGCAAACTGTTCTCAAGCGGGACGTTAGAAGGTAGTGGACGTGATGTCCGGGAAGGCTGACCAAGAGACTGCATGCATACCAGCGCCAGCGGGTGAGAACGCGTTTGGCCAAGTTCCAGGAAAGCGGGCGCCGAATGACATCGTGATCGGGATCTAGTCGGTCATGTGACAGGAGGCGCTCCTGGTGGTTGGTCAAGTGTTCGGTCAAACCGGACATTTACATCAGCCAGGCTGACAGACCTCTTCGGTAAGATAGAACGCTTTTGTCGTCGCGGGAACGTCTGGAAAGACGAGAAAGCCGTAGAGGGCTATCGGGAGGGTGATCACACCGTCGATGATGAAACTGTCGGGTGGTTAGTGGTGCACTACGGAGAGGAAGAGATACTGCACACAGCCATCTCCAACCACTGCGTCCACCAATGCCGGCGAGATGCCTGCGACAAGGTCGGAACAATCGACAATACGGATAAAAGATGCTTACCGGTAGACAGCTGCTTGGAGCACGCCGGAGAAACTAGATAGATTAGTCTTTGTTTGGATGTGGTGCGAGTGCTTACAGTGTACCGGCCAACCCAGAACTAGTGAATATTCCAGAACGTTTGCCCAGTTCTCCGGGTTTGTACCAGCTACTGAAAAGGGCAACTGGAGTACTTCAAGTGGAGGAAAGGAACATACGAGCCGAGGATATAATGTGTACCGACAAAGGTAGAAGCTTCTGCTATACCTTGCAGGAATCTGATTGCGTAGAGCTATCGAGAGTGGTGAGCATAGGAGAGTGATGGGGGGAAGAAGGCGGACCTGTTGAACGTTTTGTACCACGCTGGAGCTGGATGACGGTGATTGGGAGGGATCGGTAGGTGGAGGCAAGGGGTCATACCAGAAAGTGAGGACGCCCCAGAGTATTTGCATCAGTGGAAACCAGATTCGAGGCGGGACGACTTGGAGCATCAAGTTGTCTGGAGGCAGATGTCAAGGAGAGTGTGAAACGGAGTGAAAGGACAGTACTTGGTATCATTCCGATGATATAGCCACAAGTAAACATGGTATTAACTACCTGGAACGAGATGTCTGAGGGTATGGGGAGGTGAACGGATGGGTGCCAACGTTGAAGTCGTTTCCCTGCATGTTGAGGTCTTGCTTCATTCCGGAGACGTATGCATTGTTGACGTTGGCTCGGTCAAGATCTGGAGAGCATGGAGAGGCGAGAGAGGGTGTAGGGGAGAGACATACAGTTTGTAAAGTACTGGGAAGGGGGTGAGTATTAGTGAGGAATGGGATGGCTGCACGCACCATAAGACAGCAGTACGACAAGATGAAGGCATCTAATTTGAAGATGAGCTTCCGCTCGGCGGGGAGACGTTTGACAGACATGATGCATGATGTCGGATCCGATCGTGTTTGTCAGATCTATTTGTTTGCTCACAAATCCTGCCAAGATCGGTCGGTGTCTAGATTGTTTGGCTGCTGACGTCACTCTGCTCATCATCCCCCCTTCATAAAGTCGGCCGCCCTCTTTTGTTTCTCGCACCGCCTAGACATGCGACCCTCCGCAGCGGTCCTCGCCCTTCTCCCCCTCTTCCTCCTCGCCTCCCTATCCGCACATGCCTCCCCCGCCCCGTCCATCCGTACTCCCGCCATTCATGTCCGCGACGACGCATACATGCACACGCACTCTCCCCAGCCTATGTCCGAAATAAATGAAACCGAGATTCTCCAGTGGCATCTCCCCACTCCCCCATCTTATTGGTCCATAGACATAGAAGATCATGACCCCAACATCGCACGTTACCCTGTTCTTATCGCACTTCATGCTCTCTTCATGTCCCTCGCATTCTTCATCGCACTCCCCGCCGGTATGCTTCTTCCTTTTCTCCCTCGCCCACTCGCATCCCAGCGTGATGTCCAGGAATCGCCCTCCGCTCTGCTAAACATCCCTGTCGTGGTTTGGCACTGCTCTCATTCTACGCCCTCTCCGCCCTCGGCTGTGCTACCACCAGTCTCTACAGGAAATTGACTCCTGATATGTATGCGATTCTTACCGTAACCTACCACCCCCTCACCCTTCCCTTGTTAGGTACGAAGGATCGACTCACTCTGCCCATGGCTACCTGGTTTTGCTCCTCAGCCTAATTTTATCCGCAGTCGAGATTGCCGCGTTTCTCACTCGTCTCTATACTTTCTGCAGAGCTCCTTTCAAACTCACCTTGAGCCAGTTTTGGCGTTCAGTCGTTTTAGGCCACCAACGCACGTCTCCCTCTCCGTCAGAGTATTCCGGCCTCGTCTCAGAAGACCCTGAAGACTACGATGACATCAAACCATCGTCCTCCCATTCTGCCCTCTCCGAGCACGTCGGTTTTGACCCCGACTCCCCCCAATCTTCAAGGCATTCTGACGACACGCTTCGCGATCTCGTAGTCACTCACATCCCTCTTCCTAAACAACCTTCAAGTTTACCCCGCCGCATCGCACAGGCCGCATACACCACCCTCGAGAGGTCCCTCGTATTTGCTGCATTTGGAATGGTCGTGTCCGGTGTTGTTATCTACACCGGTGGCTGTCGCGACAGTTACATCAATGGGTGCCTCGCCCATCTCATCAGTAAGAAAAAGATGCAATTTTTAAATCTTTTGTCATGTCTCCCTGACCCTCCTATCCCAGAGGGTGGAATATTTTGGTGTTATGGACTCTTTACGTTTGCTCGCTTCTTGGGTTCACACTCGGAGATGGGCTGGGCATGGAACATTTCGCCAATAGGTAACACCATTTCCGCAGAATTCGTGGAATCCACCGTTATCTTTGTTTATGGAATCACCAACACCTGGATGGAGAGGTTTGGGGCCAAACAGGGTGATCCTTACACAACAAAGCAGGTGCAGCACATTGGCATTGCGGTACGTAGATTCACTATTTCGCCGTCTGCCCTATTCATTGTCCACCGTCGTCAAGGTCATGTTTTGGTTTGCTGGTCTCGTTGGGATGGGAATGGAGTCTAGGCGTGTACGGCGTTGGCTGGCAGCTTCTGCAACAGCTGTCGTAGGACCAGCACGGTCTATTAGCATTGCCGAGCCACCCAGCTACAGAGCCAGCTTCAATCCTTTCCCGGCCCTTGTCATTGGTGTCACCGGCGCTGCCATGAGTGCTCATGCGCAAGCGTATGTCTTCCAGGTAGTCTGGCTGATGTTGCAATCACCCGTTCACCCTATCTGACAAGCGGACAGGTCCAGATTCATGAACTATGGGGTTGGCTCCTGCTTGGGTTTTCTGCGCTTAGGTGCTTGACGTATTTCTTCCTCTGGCTTGGCCCACCCAATTCCGTGCTCCCTTCTCGACCGCCGACTGAAGCCCTGGGAAGTTTCTTCCTGGCATGTGGTGGTTTAATGTTTATGTTTAGCACAGAAGAGCTTACCCTCGCAGCCATGCGGAAAGGGCGTGACGGTCAGCCTTGTTTTCTTATCACTCGCGATATAAGCGTTTTGATCCGTTTTTGCAAAAAGACATGATGATGTTTCTGAATGTCGCGGTTGCGATCACATGTTTCGCATTCTGCTGGGCACTCTGTGTCGTCACATTCAACGGATGGCTTAAAGCTCGGAAAATGATGGCTTGATTTCTGGTTGACTGGGGTTCTTGGCGTGTATCTTAGTCTCCTGTGTTATTACGCGTTCGATATTTTGTATCCCTTGCAGTTCGTCTCTGGTGTTTTGTACTTTTGTGTTATTAGCATGTTACCTATTCTTGGCACAGCTTGTTTACCATGCCACACCTGCCGCCATGCTCGCATGATCAACAAGAGCCCCTGTCCATACCCAGAACCCAGACCACCCAGAACCCACAAAACCTCGCCAGCAACTTGCTCGACTATCAAAATCCGTAGACCAAAGAACCCGAACGAGCTGTGCCGCCCCGAGACACACGCCACAATAGAACGGTGCACCTTGAGCATTCAAAACGCCGGCATAGGTGATGAGGGACACGCTCGACGTTGAAAGCGCGCTCAGGATAGGACGCGTGTGTTCGCCAAACAACAACGCCGTAGAACGAATGCCGACCTTGACGTCGTCGATCTTGTCCTGTCAAAAAGACGCATCATGAGAAACGACCACCACGAGCGTGAACGGATCGGCGACGTTACTTGGTGGGCGTAAATGCTATCATAGACCAACGTCCAGCATACCCCTCCCGCGTACAGGGGTAAACAGACCCCCCAGTCGACAGCACCGGCGACGGCGGACCAGCCGAGAAGCGCTCCCCAATTAAAAGCCAAACCTAATCACAAGTCATCACCCGTCGACCGCGTGAGTTCGGTCCGACGTACCGAGGACGGCTTGTGGCCAATAAGTAATGCGTTTCATGAACGGGTATACCGTGACGACCGAGAGGGACGCAGCGCCGAGGAGGATACTTGAAATGAAATCAGAAGAGATGGATAGATGAACAACGAGTATCCGTGCGACGTGGAGGGGACGTGCGCGCGTACCTGTACGTGTTTAGCTGTAGCAAGACGCCCAGTCCGACTGTCAGTTGTCCCGCGAGGAAGACGAGCGCTTGGCGACGCGTGATATCGCCCCGCGCGAGCGGCCGTGTGCGGGTCCTCTCTATATATAAAAAAAGGTTCACGCGCGTGAATTACGCGATCAGGGGGGGAGAGGGGGGCCTGACCGACTGCCTTGTCGAGATGCTTGTCCCACATGTCGTTGATGGTGCAGCCTGCGCCTCGCATCACGAAGGCGCCGAGACCGAATAGACCGAGGTAGGTCAGCGAAGTTGTGAGTGGCGCTCCGTGCGCGTAGGAAGCCATGGTGATGGACCACGCTAGGGTATATGTATATAGCGTATGAGCAGGAAAATAAAAAAAGAGGCGCGCTGAAGAAAACGAAAAACGTACCGCACGGATAGAAAAGCAAGAGTGTCCCGATGGGCTTGTCAACCCTGGTTAGATAGATATATGGTCGTACGCTCGCTGGAAAGCGGTCGATCCATGTCGTCGTCGGGGTAATGCTAGAAGTATAACGAGCGAGAGGCCTTGGTGCGACGGCAGTGCTTGGTCTTGTTGCAAGGCAAGACTTTGGACGGCAACAAAGTACCAAGTTTCGTGTGGACCACGACAGCGAACTCGTTCGCAAGGATTTCCGGGGGAGTCTGCTTACCAGCAAGGCGGACATGTCGCGAGGTTGGTGCACACGCAAACTCGGCCTCTCACGTAAGACAGTCACGAATGCACGTCAGAGTAAAAAACAAAGGGGAATGGGTGACAGCCACGTCCCTTAAACATACAGAGTGAACTGGGGGATGAGGGAAGTACATGCAGGAAAAATAAGGAGTTGTAGTTATGCAAAGGATGCCCAAGAATGATGCAGGAACAGGGGAAAAAAAAACAACGCCAACCGTTCACCATTCTTTCGCCAGCTTGAAAGACCATTCCCAGTCTGTCCATTCTACACGTCAAAATTCGGGCAACGCTTGCGAGAATCAGGGGACGTACCAGCATAGAGTCCACCATCATCGTCGATGACACGACTTCTGACATTAAAAGAGCCCATGCGAGCGAGAGCACCTGACGGTGACTCTTCGGGATCAAAGTTCTTGGTGTATGCCTCTCCATTGGGATGCGGGCCATAAGAACCAAGCATCTGCTCTAATTTGTCCACTAAATATAGGTGAACGAACGGATCATTCACCAAGCGCGTGGGTTCTCACCAGCAACACCAGCTCTCTTCACGACCTGTAGATAACGAACACCCTAATAGTTCCCGTGAGCATATCCAGTGCGAGAACTGAGTAAACGAGCATCATACCGAGATGATCGAGTGGTTCACTTTGAACGTGATGCGCACACTGATGAAATGTGAGATAGATGGCGACGGCAAGGAAGATGATACACACTTGTACTCGACACCCTCCTTGATGATGATGGGGTTCTTCTTGGTATCCGCAAGCCTTGCGGTATCCGCGAGGTTGAAGATGATCTTCTTGTTTGGAGGGAGCGTGGGGGAGTCGAGCTCAAGGGTCAGGACATTGACCTGATGGAAACGCGTTTGAATACGAGTGCCACCCGATGGACGATGTGAATGAGCAGGCGTTACCTTTGGGAGAGTGGGGTCGCCAACGGGTGCACCAGGGACGATGCCCAGACTGGCTTTCCAGCGTGCGAGACTGTCGTCCTCGGCATCCAGTTTAGCGTACTCTTCGGCGGTCTTCGCAGCAGTTGGCTTGTAGCCTGGAAATCAGGATCAGATGAGACTCATGGCGACCTACTTAGCGCTTGCGCGGTTGACCCACCTGGGGTGACCGATGGCTTGAGATCGTCCTGTTCATCGTGCTAGGGAGGAATTTGGTGAGTCGATGACGGGGGAGTGAAGACGGGGACTGACTGAAGCCATGCTGGGAGAGAGCAAGGGGTGGCAAAGAGCGTTGAATCTGCGTTGCTGGTCGTTATCATTGATTTCACACGACTGTTAATCACACAACCCAGCGCACCCGTTAGTACGACTAAATTGCTATTGCAAAAAAAGAACAGAACAAAAACAAAAACAAGAAATCCAGTCCCAGTACTACATCATCAAGAAAACGAGCGAAAGTGGTATAACCATGACGGTACACATATCTGCACAATAGCTGAGAAAGAGTGGACGCCTTAAAAGCACGGACATGGGATCCAAATATTCACGCACGCAATGCACCAAGGCGCATGCGTGCTCTCACAAAACTACTAAAGGGTATCAAAAGTTCAACAGCTGCGGCGACACGATGTCGTGCATGCCCTCTAGCCAAAATCACATCGCTGAGTGCATACACAACCTGATTTCATGGGACACACGTACCGCCTTTAAACCAGCATTTGCCTTTGCTCAGGTGGAAGCATTTAGAACCATTCGGGCAAGTATGCCCCCAGCAACAGTGGTCGCCATGTGGGCATTGGAGGCCTGGTGGCACATATGAGCAAACGCACCACGGTTCGTCTATCAGGCTCCATACCGTTTTTAAGAAAGTTACAGGGGGCTTTTTTAGCATTGGAAGCCAAAGTCGCCAATTGATCCGGGGTCAGCACGTAGTCGTGTGAGTATTTACAGGTCCCCTGTACGTGTACTTCAGCGTCGGACCAACGTCCAGTAATTGCATACTCACGCCTTTAGTGCAGGACATCAGGTAAAATTCATTACAAGGCGGAGGAGAATCTGCTTAGGTGCGTGTCAATCCAGTACACCCCAGGAAAGAGACCATCGACGGACGTTTATGAAGCGGCTGTTGTAAAATCAATACAAATTAGCACAACGACCTCGAGTACCACCAGTCATTTACTTACCAAGTTGGGGTCAATCAACTTGCCAGTCGAGGGTGTTGGTACACTCGGAGGAGAACGTGGTGTTGGCAAACCACCAACTACGTGGCAGGGACTCACAGTGACACTCAAAGGAGGGGGTTGATGTGTGGCGCTGGAGGGCGGTGTGGCATGATGCGTCATGAATAAATTGTCGACGTGTAGCGTAGGCAACCGAAGGCGAGATTGGTTCGCACCAGCACCCGCCGCTTCAAGGAATGTCAGTTTGCCCGCGAAGCCATCGCTCTGGAGTGTGGTAATTGTCGACACGTATGCACTATCGGAACCACCTGCATCTGCGTCAGTCACTTGCCAATTGCCTGCTCTGACGGAGCATCTCACCAGCAAGGAAGAGCCGCTGTGTCTGTGGAAAACGAATGTAGGTTTGCAGATATTCTTTGGTCCCAAATTGAACACAGAGGATGGGAAACACAGAAAACACGCAACAGACCTGTTATCTTTGTAAATGTAGCATCTTTCCCGTACCCGACATCCACCAACAGGAATCTTGGCGACGCCTGGCTAAAGCCCATTGTGAAAGCCTCCAACTGTTCTGGGGTACATATTTGATGGCGCTCGAGAACGCTGGCGAGTCCTATCCTGTTATAATAAATGGTAATCCAAAAGGAGAGCTGTCCTAAAACATGGATGTCTTGACTGGTTAAATAGTCGGCAACTGCCTTGGTCAACTGCTGAGCAGCCTGACGACCACCTTCATGCCCTTGCCTGAGGAGGGCCTCGGTAAATACACAAGCATCACCATCGACGACACAGAGAATTAACAAGCTCTGGCTCTGTTTGGCAGTGATGATGAGACTGATCCATCAACGTGTGACGACAAAAACGCACCATCAGGGACTCCATGGATGCAACCTGACTGTTAAGAGAGGCGAGCCTTCCTTTAAGAGCTTTTGCCTCCCGTTCCGCCCCCTCGAGCGCTGTAGCGTGAGCTTGCTTCCACACTGCTAGCTCAACCTCTAGCTCTGCTAGACGGTTCTCCAGATCGACGTTTCGCTTAATTGTCGTCGAGGAGAGGGCTGTCAGGACGGGTCAGCATGCCCGGAGCGGGATTTGACGGGCGAGACATACTCAGCAGTCGCGTGATCGTCTCATCCCTTGCAAGGAGAAAACGAGACCGTCGAATCAAGGCCTGTAGCGCAATGCTCAGGATCTACCACACTTACCAAGCCTGTTGGCTGACCTCAGTGACCTGGGGAGTTGCCATAATAAAGGCAAGTAGGGTGAAAAGAAAATAGCGGGCAAAAGCAGGGCGACCCTTTTTAAAGAATGGAAGCCAGGGCGATGGCCAGCGTCTATGAGTAGTTAATCAGGCTAGGTCGCGGGTTTTTACCGGCCGAGATGGGACATCTTGAACTCGAGCTGGAGAAGATGACACAGCTTCAGTAGAGACGACCGAGTCACGCGAACCTGCCAATGCACAATTCTCGGTTCGCCCAACGCCGCGAATCATGGTCGAGTACGTCAATGGAAAGTTCCATCAACGTTGACGTGTTCATTAAGCTCGCCGCGTTCGAACCCTGAGAAAAAAAAAACAAAAAAAAATTTGGTGAAGTTCATATATGTACAAATAGCTTGACACGCGATCAAAGATCTCGACGACATTTAACCACTCAACGCCATGTCCTCGATAAACGGGCGAGTATAAATTCAAGTGTTCGGTAGCCGGTGCATTCCAGCTATACAAGGTCTAAGAGAGCTGTTCCATGACATAATTGAATACCGACCAGCTTGAAATTTGCATCTCCCCAGTTTGAGGTAGTAACATATGGTTCCTTGGGGACATAGGTGTCCATACACACAGTCATCCCCAAATGTACAGATTCCACCTATGAAAACTGATGAGAAGCAAGGGGAGGAATGGGTGGAAGAGAGCAGACCCTCGTTGGTGACCTTGCAAGGTGTCTTTTTAGCGTTCTCTTTTAACTCCTGATAGTGTTCTTCACCAAGTAGATAGTCATGAGCGTATTTGCAGTCTGATCCATGTCGACACTGTGCAAGGTAAAACAGAGTGCAAGGTGCTGGGGTATCTGCAGCCACGAGTCAGAGTCGACAATGAATGACCGGTGCGAATGAACGAACGCTTCGATATGGGCTGATGAAGTCGCAAAGGGCTGAGTCAATCAGGGGTTGGTACAAGGCTAGAAACTCAACTAATTTGGGGTTGGGGCGCCGGAGTCTTCCTGGCGACGACAACTTACGAGTAAACTGAAGGAGTTGCGCCGGATGAGCATCATTTGCATCTATGGAGCCGCTGCTGTCGCTGGGTTCATATGGAACAGGATCATTACGGCTGGTTTGGAGGGCTGATTTATAACTTTGAATTGAGTTACGTCTGGGACTGGAGTTTTGGATATCTGCGGGAGGGTGAGCCGGTGTTGTTGATGTTGTTGATGAATTGGATATCTGGGCATTCGGTGGTACTATCCTGGGAGTAATAGATAGGCCAGGCGGCGGACCGGAAGCAATAGATATGTAAGAGGGGGGAACGAGTTTGGAAGTGATGAATAAATCTGGGATGCGAAGTTCTGGAAGCGAGAGTGCTTTTATGTCGAGAGCGACGCCAGAGTAACCAGGCATTAGAATGAGTTTGTCACGGAAACCTTCAGTAATGACGGAACGAAGGACATTGACGTATCCATTGTCATGGGATCCTAGCGAAGGGTTGGACGGACGACGAAGGAAGGAGAAGGGAAGACGGGTACCTCCGAATATAATTTTATGGGTTTGGGGAAGGCGAATATTATCTTCGAGATGAACTGCGGTGGAATGCGTGGGATGTGAGGAAAGGGATGACGTCTGAATGGAGAAAAAGGTAAATGACCTTTAATTTTAGCATCAGCGGCCTCCTTACTACCGCCGACGTCGACCATGAGGAAGCGCTCAGCGGCTTGATTAAAGCCAATGATAAAGTCGTCAAATTTTTGTTTGGCCGCAGAAAGGCCGACTCTAGCAAAGGTTTCAAGGAGACCACGCTTGTTATAAAATAGATAGACCCAGAGGTGGAATTTTTCGCGACCGATGTCAGAGGTGAGGTAGTGGCGTACTCTTTCGGTCAACAGCCTGGCAGCCTCGAGGCCACCTTCTTGGCCGATGGTGATCAAGTCGGGGGTGAATATAGTTCCATCGCCATCCAAGAGGCAGATGACACGTTTTTCGTGTGCCTGGGGACAGGGGTGAGGGTGAATGGAAGAGAAGAGAGGGGGACATACCCTCAACGCATTGAGTTCTGCGAGGAGGGCGGCTGCGTGGTCTGATTTGCGTTTGACCTCGTCCTGGGAGCTGGTGTAGGCGGCACGGAAAGCACCCAAGCTGGTGGAGAGTTCGTCAATATGGGCGGTATACTCGCGCTCTTTGACAAGCAGGGCATCAATTTCGGCTAAATTGGGGTGTCGGCATGAGCGGGTGACGAGAGGGGGGAAGAGACGTACATGATAGGCGAAAGAGGGAAGTGCGACTGTGGAGGGAGGGGTGAGCGGGGAGAAGGAGAAGGGAGAGGACTCACAGAGGATGGCCATCCATGATGGATGTTGACGCTCAAGCCAGCAATGAGGTCGACACCGACCCGTGGGAGTATATCACGTGTTACGTGTCTCGATCACACGCGTTCACCGACTCGACTCTCCCTCGTCCATGTCCCTCTACACCGCTCTCCGCGTCTCCCCCAGAAAGAAACGCGTCTGCTCCAGCTCAGACGACGAGGCGACACCAAAGAGGCCCAGACTTGCCTACGCTTCTCCCCCCCGCTCCCCCCCACGCTCATTGCCCGCCCACCTCACCCGACTCGACAACACCCACTCCGCCCTCCAACACGCCCTCTCTCACGCCCTCGCCACACATGCCATCTCCCCTTCAGAGCACACCGGCATCATTCGCAACGTACTCAACCACATCTCCATCGCCACCTATTCCGGCTTGTCAACTAGGTTCGCCGAGGATGACCTCAGCCGTCTCTGCTGGCTCTGGGAATGGGACCCCACATCCCTCCCCACCCCTACCACCCAAGACGACCCCAATCCGTTCATCCTTCCCCCACCCCAAAAGGACTGGACGCGTGGTTCAATGGGCTTCGTCATCAGCCCCGCCTCTCATTACTCAAAGACGGCCGGAAAACGCGTCCCCGTATACGGCATCGGCATCGAGGTCGAGATGGACATCGACAAGGGCATGACCGGTGGCATGGCTGCAGTCGCAAGGTGGACCGCGGACGCAGATAAGCGACGCGCAGAGTTCCGTTCAAAGCTCGAATCTTGGGTCAACGTACGCCTTTGGTTCCATTCTCTCCCCCTTCCCAATCTCACCTTTCTGTTCCCAGAATCATTCCGGTACCACCCCAATCCCAAATGTGCCCTTGGCAGACTTGCCTCAACTCACCATTCATGCCACCCAGCCTTCATGCCTTACCCGGGTGCTTGCATCCGCATCTCCAAAGGGTGCAGCCGTCCTTGCAAACATTCTTCCCTCCAGCCCCTCCTCTCCCTCCAAGTCTCCTTTCAAACTCACCGGCAAAACCACAAGTGCACCTCGCGAATTCCCTGTCCCCTTTCCGATCGCGAAAACCCACTCCGGCGAGACTTCGCCATCCAAACCTTCCGCCTCGCTCCTCCGCACCCCGTCCTCTCGGCTCAGCCGCGTCAATCCTCTCGCGGGACTCCTCACGCCACAGACCCCCGCTCGTAAGCGTCTCGAATCAGATACATCCGACGCACTGCCCACAACACCCGTCCACCAACGTGGCGCCGATGCCCAGACCGCGCCATCCACTCCAAGCACCTCTCGACGCCAAGCGCTATATGATCGCGTTCGCCTCAAATCATTGACCTCCACCCCTGTCAAAGCAAAGAGTGCCGAAGTTGCGGGCGGTAAACTTACCAGAGATCAGATTCAGAAACTGGGTCAGGAAGAGATCCGGCGACGTTGCTTGCTCGGTCGTCTGGGTGGTGTTGCCGAAAGTACCTGGATGTAAGTGCAAAACATGATCATCAGCGTTCCACGTACTAACATCACCAGGTTATTCTCATCCCCCGTTGGGTCGACCGCAACGCCAACCACTCGTAAGCGCAAGGCTCTCCCCGCCACCGAGGTCATAGCTGCCGTCGTCAAATCCTCCCCCGTCCCGACGTCGACGTCAGAAGCCTCCGAATCACTGAAATTGCTTACGACGCTCTGTCCGTTCTTCCTCAGACCGCTTGACATTAATGGCGAAGAATGGCTCGAAATGCCTCCTACGGCATCGACTTTGGACGCCACCGAAGGGTCTGCGAAACAGGACTCCTCGAGCCCGATAAAGTCGTCGGGAAGCAAAATGGCCCCTCCCCCCAGCCCTGGATCGAAACTATGTGGAGGTGGCCCGCCTGCAAGCCCCGGATCCAAAGCACGTCTGAACAGCGCAGAGCAGTTGCTTACCCGAAGTCCTCGGCGAGTCAAGCGAGAGGCAGGAGGAATCAGGGAAGTCAGAGAGATAATCAGAAGAGAGTTGGAACTTCATGATTGATCAACAGTGCTTTCATCTACTTGCGTTCGTTGGCTATTTGCGATACCTCATTTTGTTACCTCGTTGATTTGTTTGCGACACCTTGTACCTAACTCCGATTTGTTTATATACACTCGCACCAGTTCTACTCTACCCCCGCCAAAAATTCTGCCCAAACACCATCCAGCTGGTATAAGGCACTGATATGTCCACCACGAAGGATCTTGACCTTGGTATTCTTGTAAGTGGCAGCTAGGTACTGCGTCCACGCTTCAGGGGTCTGTGTGTCCCTAGAACCCGCCACCAGCATAACGAAGGGACGAGAATGCTCCTCGTCCAACGCGTCCGGCCGGAATCCCCAGTCCGAGTGCATGACAAAGGACATGAGCTTAAAACCCTCCCAAGATTTCGCTACGCTGCGCACGGAAATCATGGCAAACTTCCTTTCCGTTTCACCCTCTGCTATACCCTCTTTCGCCCTCCACTGGGCATACTCCTCCTTCTCTGCCCCGTCCATCTTATCAAAAAGGAACCCTCGCAAGAACGTCTCCGCGTTGTCGACCGTGGACAGCTTCCTCGCCATCGCGAATTTCACGAGAAGGACGAGCAGGTGCTTAAAGGGGAGCCACTGGGTGATGGGGCCGAGCATAAGGTAATTGCCCCAAGTCATGTGCTTTGCATAGTCTTTGTGATAGCGGAGAGGCGTGGCCGCCCCCATGAGTAACACGCCGACGATGCACCGCCCGTACGGGAACTTGTCGTATGGGGCGCCATACAATATCTGGGCTGGCACCGTGCCGAAAGACCCCCCAGAGACGTAGAGTTTGATGTCTCTCCCACTCTCAGGATAGAAGTGGTCAAGGAGGGTAGTCATGTCGCTGGTGAGGCAGTCGATGTATGGCGTAGATGGGGAAGGGGGCGAAGTGTTCCCCCAGCCGGGGAGCGTGGGGCATATGTGGTGAATGTCCTTTGACGTGATGGTACGGGAGACCCTGGACGTTTCTCCGACTGTGAAGGCGCCATGGAGGTAAAGGAGGACGGTCGTGCTGGATGCATTGCCGGAAGTAGCATAAGCCAGCGTACGACCGCCTGGCAGTGCGAGGGTGCTCTCGTGAGTAGAGTCGTCCATGTAGTGTCGTTTCGTGATGACTAGTGTTCATGTGGTGCTCAGTATTTGAGGTGGATGCGGCGCGCAGTCATGCCATATTCCTTCGCCTTCGCCCGCAGCTGGGAGGACGAGGGACATCGACATATATGTCGAACTATCATTGCGAGGTTCCGCAGTCTCAGAAGGGGATGTGTCAGGTGGTCATGGCGCCAGAGTCCAGTACTCGCCCGCTTAGCTCAGTGGTAGAGCGCGTCACTTGTAATGATGAGGTCGGTTGTTCAATCCAGCCAGTGGGCATCTTTTTTTGCTTTCCTCGTGGCCCTGTCAGATCGACAGAATCGTTTGCATTGTTCCACCTATACGTACACGACCCAAACAGATAAAACTACGCCCGAGTATTATGACTGATTCAGTTCCGTCCGGATCCTCCTCTCATACTGCGCACAATCCACGACTTTGCCTTCCCTCCGACTTTGCTCCGCAGCGAATACCGTAAGATGACTTGTCAAAATCTCTCCAACATCAGTGCCAAGAATCGTTTGATCGCCCAACCGCACCGCATCGATGAACGTTCGAATAAGGCCCAGATCTCCCCCTCCATGACCACCGCCTTCGTTGGGAGGAGAATGTGTCGTCTGTTTACCAGTTCGGAAATCAGTCACCGTAAACATATTCATATCGCCGACTATCTCGCCATGCGTAAAATGAAGGCGTGTTTGACGTTGGCAAATGAGAGAAGTATATGCAACCATCGTGAAGGAGGCTGTCGCTCCAGAAGAAAACTCAATATTGACTACCTTTGATAAAGGATTAATGAATCCTGGCAACCACGAGAATACGTCGAGACACATACTTGGTGATCACAAACGTCATTGTTACTTTCATAGACACATTGACCATAGGGACCGTTGTGCAATGCCTCTGTTATGTTCTCAATGTCGGGTATGCCATCTACAAGGGTGCTTGCGGGCCAATGGGTATTTCCTTGGGACACGGGATCCAGGTATACTGCGGGGCAAGTTGAGGGACTAAGCACCAGTGATGTGTGCGAGGGATAGCATACCTTTCTTTGCGCTGTATGGACATTCATTTTCGATGGGACATTCGAGGCACCGTGATGCACTCCCAGCAGCTAGTGGTTTTCTGTCCTTCTTAAAATGATGTAGCGATCCGAATGATGAGACTCTGGTAGGAGTGGCTGGGGACAGCCAGTGACAAAGAATGTCGATATCACTGAAGAACATCACTTGATGAGAAAGGACCAAAATGGATGACGATAGGGATTTACTGGCAGCTCTTGGTCATGAGGGAGAATGAGCTCTCCGCTTCCTTGGCCCAGTTGCCCCGGACATACGAATGAGCGAAGTGGAAATAACCGACAGGCTCGATATGCACGACATTCACGAGCTCTCCTAGCTGGCTGGAGCGAACCACTTCTGTGACTGCCCTACTGTATGGCGAGTAACGCAATACTACGCCAACCTCGTCAGCCCTTGGTTGACACTCGTGACGGATAGTGCGCACCGTGGCCCATCCCGAATATGATCCCAGCCTCGTTTACTGCCTTCTCCATCTCAAAGAGATCGCGCAAGTTAGTTGCCATCGGTTTCTCGCACAGGATATGATATCCCTGCTGAGCAAAGGCCAAGACAACATCCTTGTGCATATGGTCCTGTACAGCAACGATGACAGCATCCGTCAGGCGTTTGCCAGCGGTCTCGAGCGTCTCCGCGGATGCTTTGAGGAGATCTTGCCACGTATTGAAGGCGAGGGTATCGTCGATAGCGTGCGCCTTGGCAAAGAGGGCGCGGGTGTTGTGGCGGGGTTCTGCGATCGCGACGACTTTGCATTGATGAGGTTGATCGAGCGCGTAGGTTGCATAGCTCTGCGGATGTGCTCGCGAGTCAGTGCGCTCCAGGGGTCCAGCGATGCGGACCAAATAGCAAATACCTACTTTTCCGCGCTGCCCACAGCCAATGACGGCGAGGGTGATGTGGACGGGAAGGATCCCGCTCGAGCTCATGTTGGTATCCTTTGGCTTTGTCTTGGAAGAGGGAGAGCTCTACTGTTATGAATCCACGACATGTGACTGTACTGCTAGCGCCCAGGAGAAGTTAATCATGTCGAGGGGGTTTGGCCGTGCCAGCGTGCATGGGAGACGCGAAAGAGATGACCTGCTGACATGCAAGCAATGCGTCCAAACGGAACATGCCTCGTCTCCTACCGCGTCTACTCAAGGCACTCCAGGAAACACCCCTCACACAGTGCAGCTCGAAACACGTCGCGCGCTCGCAAGATGTCGGTTCTCGCAAAAGAAAATCATTATATCGACCGATTCCCGTCTCCTTGCCGTCCTTTCATCCCGCCGGGCGGATGCGCTCAATTCTGTTCGACGAGAACCCGGTGACGGACAAACGGATGTTCGCAAGGCATAAGCGTCTCCCTCCGAGAGTGCGTCTGGGTCCTCGACCGGTCGTGCACGAAGAACACGATGTCCCGAGGGAGATGACCACCCAAGAACGCGAATGGTGGTCGAGCCCATACCGTGCGTTTCGACTGCTCGTTTTTCCCCATTTTGCGCTCGTCGCCAATGTGGCTTATCGACAGTCAGAATGTTGGCTACCCCACTGCGACAATGCACGATTTCCAAGAGGTATCTACCCAATGGTGCGTGTATGTTTTCATTGTCCAAATGCTTCTCATCTCGTTTTCACGTACTGTACAGATTTTCTCATTAGACTCGCGGTGCTACGCTTGCCCACAGCACAAAACGTTCGCTCGATAGAGGTTCTCATGCCAGATGGACTCGAACATCCGAAATACAAACGGCGGAAAGCACGCGTCGCCGTGTACGTGCCCTGTTGGAAGGACGCCGTGGAAACTATGAAATCACCAGGTGGCTATCTCGACTCCCGCTTTACTCACCCGTTCACCTGTTATACCCCCACCGTGCAGTCTCATTCCCCCGCTATAGTGCAAACGTTTTCTTCTCCAAACACCTTTGTTCACACATTAGCTATTTGCTGCGTCTCCGCATTCTCCAAGAATTAGAGGTGCTGACGGACGCTCTCAAACGGAACCGCGGCCGAACCGAATTCGATGCAGACGCGGACGCCACGATTCTTCGACGTCTGACGCGATCCGAGTTCAAGACCTTGCGCGTGACGGGCATAATACCTGATCCCGATGCAGTCGCAGTCCTCGTCGTCCCTCCCGTCAACCGCGATCCGAGAACCAAATTACGGCCTCGACCATCGCAAGAGCCAGAAATCCCATCTAGTGAATCTAGCCCCCCTCCAAACCCTATGCACGAGAAAACCCTTCCGCCGCTCTCAAGCCTCCACTATATGGGTGTCCCTAACGGTGGATTGGAACAGGGGGTGGATCGTCCTCTGGAGACACTCTTTTCAACCTTCTTGCCGAACGCACGCGTTCCCCTGTACAACGGCGTCACTATGTTCCCTTCTCCACCACACCGTGCTGCGCTCCATGAATTACTCACGAAACTACTAGACATTGAGCGACATTTCCGTGGAGCACGCCTCACCAGGACCACGAGTAGAGAGGGACTCAAGCGTGCCATGGGTGACGCAAAAGGGAGCCACGCATTTCTTCTCCTGTCGAATGAACACACAGTGAAACGTGCGGACACGGCCGCGCTCGCGATTGCGTTGTGGAGATTGAGGATGTGGGAGGGTGATGCTTTCGCTGATGAAGTCGAAGGTTGGGAGGTCGGTAAGGAGTGGAGAATCGAACAATGTAGTCGTCTATGAGAATTCGCAGATACACCTATCGACCCACTCGCAGGGCCCATCCCCCTCATTTGAAAACACTACTGTTATCAATCGTCCTTCGAAGTATCGAGAGTGAACGATACTTTATAATACTGAGTGTTACAAATTATTCCACAGCCATTGGTACCGGCACATTCTCAAAGGCTTTCTCGAAAGGTGTCGACAGCACCTCTTTGCCTTCCCAGAACCTGGGGAGCTGGTCACCAGGCACGAACAACCGTTCGACGCCTTCTTCAGTAATGACACACATGCGAATGACACCCCCTGATGAGCCGTCTCGGGCCATCGCAAGTGCGAGAGCTGTGAGGGATGAAGTGAACATTCCCTGCAGGAGAGCAGAGATATGGAGAGACATACTGTTCTTGACGAATTCGACAGTTTCATCTCTCCCCCATCCATCTTGATAAGTAGCGTCGCAGTAACCATACACGTACGTTGACCCGGAACCTAGTATCGAACAAGCCTCAGTTCGAAAAAAAAAGTATGACTTCAAAGCCTCTTAACGCACCGCCGATGGCCCACGGCTGACGGAAAAGTCCGCCTCCAAGGGGAATGTTGTAGACGCTAGGACCGACCTCGTTGTCCCAGCCAGCCACTATTATCCCAGCACTCAGTTGGCCCTTGTTGTCGTAACACAATTTCTCAAAGGTAGCACCAGCAGTTGCAACGGTGGGAGGAACGCCGCGAAGCTGCCTAATCTCGGACGCGTGTTACAAGGCAAAAATGAGAGCGAGTGTTCAAACGTACGTTGTCAGTTGGCAATTGTAATGGACGGCATCCGCTATGGCCTGTGTGTCCGCTGCTGACCCTGATCGACAACAATATATGCGATCGTGGATGTGCGTGAGCTTGTCTGTTACACGATTGGCCTGGATTATCATACACAGATATCAGGAGAGGAAAAGGGACGAAGGGAGCGACGACGGACGATGTAGCTTCCAGTCGTTGTGCGACTATCTGCACCAACGACGACGCCCCGGTCGAATTGGACGGCCATGATGGATGTCTGCGAGAGTCCATATGGGTAAAGGAGCGTCTGGTAAGTGAATGGCTACGCACACCGAGGTTGACCTCGCCGCTTTTGAGCCTGTCCATGTCGATACGATCCATTGTGAGGGAAGAGTCGAGGACAAAGATGTAGATGTAGATGTAGTTTAGTGGCTGTTGGGCTGACGCGTCTCCCCCCTGGACGCGTGTGCGGCGTGCGCTTTGTAGACATTGACCAGACAACTCTCAGCAACGTCCGTGCGATGGCTTCTCGACAACTGGGCACGCTCTACCGCGAACTGCAGCGCGCGTTCGACGCACGCCCGACCGATCTCAAGAAGTGCGGCGCATTGCTTGCCCAGCTCAAGGTGTGTTGCAAGGTCCATCGTCATCCCGGGTGACATCGTTCCCAAACAGCCCCCAAGATCGGCTTGATACAGACCGGCCTTCTCATTCCAACCGCTAATGCAAAGTTGCAAGACTTGGTCGTTGCCCGTAGGTGCCCTCGGGCTATCCACCTCTGCACATGTCTTCACACCTCAATTACAGGCGACATCCTCGAGATCGGTGCTTTCTGTAGTATACGGGCCAAGGACGTCCCCTCGTTTGACAGATATTTTTCGCAGCTACAGACTTTCTATACCGACTTTAGGTCAGTGGCCATTCAAGTCACCCGACGCCGCAACCAGTTGCTTCATTCCTCCCCACAGATCCGTTCTCCCCCCTTCGAAGCGTGAATTCCCCGTTCGCGGGTTAAACCTCATCCGCCTCCTCACTCAAAACAGGATCGCAGACTTCCACACAACCCTTGAATCCCTTCCTCTTCCTGCCGACGAAATCAGTGCTAATCCCTACATTGCCCACCCGGTCAACCTCGAACGGTGGCTCATGGAAGGGAGTTATTCCAAGGTTTGGAATGCAAGAGAAGAGGCTCCCGCGGAAGAGTACAAGTTCTTCGTAGACAGTCTCATGGGAACTATCAGGTACGTTGCTGATAGTTGCGGGCGTATGGCTGATGCTCACGGGTGTGATAGAAATGAGATTGCAAGTTGTGAGGAGTCGGCGTATGAGAGCCTTCCGTTGAAGGACGCTGCTACGCTCCTCTTCTTCACGTCCCAGTCTGACCTTTTGAGATTTGCGCAGCAGGTGTGTATTCGACCGAGCCGGTCACCTCGTCAGCACTAAAGTGGATTTCGTAGCGCGGGTGGCAAATAGATTTAACTGCAGGTCTCATCAAATTTGCACGCAAGAATGACGAACAAACGGAAATCCCCAAACAGAAGCTCATTGCAGCGAACCTAGTGTACGCGCGCGAACTCGAGCAAATCGTGTAGACACAATGTCCGGTTAATGGATTTCTTTGTGATGGAAATCCGCGATTTCTCGCCTCAAGCAGTGACACGGCGATATATGTTCAGAGTACAAGGTTAAATTCGGCGACGGGTTCCGATACTAAGACACGAGTAACTACTCGAAATTCTCCAATGCCTCCTTCGCTTTTCGTTCTGCCTCCGCTAGCAGGTCGGCTGGTACGGCTACATGCAGTCCATTCGTCTCACTGCCTATCCACGACATCTCGAGCTCAAATTCTTTCTCTTTGTTGTCATCATGGACAAGGTATATTCTGGGATAATATCAGCAGCTGGGACGGGGTGACGGATAAAAGACAGACATTCTGGCGGCTTCCATGACTGCCTCCCGCGTCGAAAGCTCTGAGAGTTTAAGTTTCTCCAGTTCGGTCTTGGCCAATTGTCGCCCCTTGCCAATGGCTGCTCCATGGTATCCCTGATCGACACATCAGCATATACGAGCACTGCAGCAAGGAGAGAACACACCCAGCAGACGCCGCTAGGCTCGACAACGTAGAGCGCCGGACCGGTCTTGTCAATTCCCGCGAAGATGGTACTGATACCAAACGGCCGGACAGATGAGTAGAGCGTATACATTTGCGCATAATGCGCCAGGCGATCCGAGATGTACTATGGGAAGTGCGGTTCCTGAGAGGAATGCGTGGGATGCAACGAGCCCATGCATACCTTGACAGTTGGTTGTTCTCTCATGTTATTGCGAATGTTTGCACATTCGTCGCGTGCCCTGTTCGAGAGATTGCGGCCGTCCGCAAGTAGCCCTGCCGTAGCCTAGATACGATGAGTCCAAGCAGAAAAAACGAGGGAAGAACCAGGGGTTTTACCATGCCAATATGTCTATCTATCGTCTGGACACGTCGATTGGCTCCCGGGACGAGGAGCTTTGAGTGGATGAGTTTCTCTACGGCAAGGACGATACCGCCCTTGACTCGGAGGCCGATCGCGGTGCTAAATGACACGATTTGTGAATATGATCAGCGAGGGGAGAATAGACACATACCCCGAGTTCTCGACGGCCTTGTTAGCGTACTCGACCTGGAAGGCATACGTCTAAGCTGGAAGGGAGGCTTCGGATGATGGCCCACCTGAAAGATCCGACCGTCTGGCGAGTAAGTACTCGCTGAAAGATCGTAGCCTGTACCGATAGAGGTCATCGTGGTTAATGAGCAAGTCCGAATCAGTGTTCGTACGCGCAAGCCAGCGTCGCGTCCGTGAGAAAGACGAGCCGAACCAGGCCGGACGCGACGCCGAGCTGGCTCGCCGTACTCATCGACCTCGACCACGACCACATTCTTGCTCCCAGATGGATGCAGCCGACGCCATTGCACACGACGATTGGCATACCTTGCTCGACGCTCACCCCATCTTTCACTTCCCAGCCCATTTTCATTCGGGGCGAGGCGAGTCCGTTACGGAGCAGCCCCTCGCGCTCTCGACCACTTCCGCTCTCGACAGCCATTCGGAGCATGGTTATGTCCCCTCGGGTCGCCGCCAGCTCATGGCTTTGAAAGATGCAGATCTCATCGTTGCCGCGGGTTCAGAACTCAGGATGACGTCTCTTTGGGACACCAAGTTAGGTCGCGAAACAGGCAAGTCATACAAGGTACGTAGAAGCGCGCACATGGTCGGGCTAGACATGGAAAAATAAATACCAGGTTCTCCACGTCCCAAACGTCGACTTCCAAGTCCACCAACTCGCACTGAACCCTAGTGGTAAGCTTCTTGCAGTCGCAGGTGCTTACCAAGTCGCGGTGGTTGTTTTGCCCCGTGTTGGTTATACAAAAGTCGTTTCCTCGTCTATCGACTGCAAGTAGGCATCTTCCTCCCTTGTCATTCCTTGCGTTCACCGTCAATATAGGGCGGTCCAAGTGGGGCAATTCTATCATGGCACGACATCCTCAGTACCCATTGCCAAGGTTGACTGGCACCCATGGGGAGAGGCAGGATCAACGCTCATGGTAATGACCGTGGATGGAAAACTCAGGTGAGCTATCGTCGATGTTGCTCTCTTTCGGATTAGTTGATCGCTAAACCTAGGGAGTACGACATTTCGGTTGACTCGGAGGAACCACAACAGGTGCTCTCCTTCATCCAGGAGAAGAAATCGAGGTCTTTCGTAGCCCAGGATCCTGCGGAACGCGAGGTCACCTCTTTCACACTCGGAAGAGGGAGGGCTGACTGGGGCCCTTTGACGGTGTATGCCTTGACTCGCTCAGGGGACATCTACGCCATTTGTCCGTACATGCCCCGCAATGCGTGAGTGTATTGTCGCTGTCTTCTTCGTCATATCTACATATTACTGATTACAATCAAATTCAGTTCAGTCCCGTCTTCATTCATCCACGCCCTTGAGTGTTTTATCGCCGCGAAGCAAGAATTTGTTTCACAAGACTCATCGGCGGCCACGTCCAATCTCTCGACACTCTACGACTACCAACATAAATACGTTTCCGCTCTTATGAAACAACTTCCTCCAGGCACCGTCTTCCCTGCTATATCATGCTCCGTACCTATGCATCCTCCAAATACTATCAAAAGCCAGCCTTGGAGACAGGGTCCATTCCTCCTCCAACCCTCTCCACCTGTACTGGACGGTAGTGAAGGAGGCGACGCAACGGACATTGTTTACATGGCTTTTGCGGATGATGGAGAGGAAGATCACGATGGGGAAACAGAGAGGCTTGGAATCATTGTTGTAACTCATCAAGATGGGAAGGCAGATGTTTATTTGGATGTCGAGAAAGTCGAAGCTCGATGGGACAGTAAACAAGTGGGTTTCCGTCTTGTCCCCGTTATTCTGTGGGGGGTGCTGATTTATTTTATTTTAGGAAAGGGGAAACGAACTTCCTATGTTCGCTGTATACGAGGCGATCGACTTAGGTCTCGTCTCCATGCTTAAAACACCATCACCGTCAACCAACTCGCTACTGGATCTATTGCAAGCAAACCATCCAGTCATCCTTCCTGACCCAATACATGACGATACTATCTATATCTATCACGCTTTTGGTGTTCACTCACTCGAGTTTGGAGATTTGCTTCGCAGCCTAGCGACAGCTCTCCGTGCGGACGACGACGATGGAGCAACCTTGAATAACGCGCTTGAAAAATCGGTAGGGACACATGTTTCTCCGATTCTAAGTACATTTTCCCTTCAACGACGGTGAGTGAAGTGACAAGACACCACTCTGTGTGCTTTTGTTAATACTTGTTCCAAGGTGCTCTAACCCGGTGATAGCACTATGTGTACCCAATGACATTTACCTCTCTTACAGCATTCTCATACTTACTTCTGTCTTCGGAATTGCATCCTTCCCATTGAACCTCCGCACGGCCCTCTCTCATACAACTACTCTTTCCTCGCCCGAGCTATCATTGCCAAGCATCACGGCGCCCCCCACTTCCACAGAGCTCACTGCACCTGCGGCCTTTGTTCCTAACGACCTGCTTACTCCGGTGGATGGCCCTCCTGCATACATCTCACTGCTCGGTACAGAGTCATTTACACCACCAGCTATCCTAACCCTCCGCACCTCACTTCCTCGGCTCTCTTCCGGAGCATCAGCGCGCGAATTTATGCTTACGCCAGATACGCTTCGTTTCCTTGGGACGCAAGTAATATCCATCACGACACACATAAGGGCAGTGCTACTAGCGCACAGAATCGTCGAGGACAGGGTTGAACTGCAAGAGACAGAATTTGAGAGAATACAAGACAAGTGCGGAGAAATGCTCCGCCTCATCGGGCTGTTGAAGGATAGGGTGAATGATATACATGGGTCGAAAGAGGAAGGGTGGGTGGGGAGAGTGGAGAGAATAAAGGGGAAGCATAAGGAGTTGATGGGGAGGGCTGATAAAATTTTGCAGGCGTTGATGAATGGGGCGTCACCTGAACTGAGTGAATGTGAGACGAAATGGTTCGGGGAGCTGGGAAGGATGAAAGCGGAGGTCATCGGTGCGGGGAAGTTTGACGAAGGATCGTTGAAGGCGAGAACTGTGTTGGTGAGTGACGATAGGTGTTTGGCAAGGGTCGACACTGACTGCGTTGGCTCAGCTCAAGCGAGAGTATGAACGCATCATGCCGAGCTTGAAGGATGTCGTGGAAAAAGAAGAGCAAAGAAGGAAGCGAGTGTCTGATAATTCGCGG
>JBBPNB010000055.1:0-56145 GCA_038090635.1 Rubroboletus satanas
AAAGGTCTACATCCATAGATTAATTGCGTTCTTCTACCCCAACCTCATCCAACGCATTGCTCTCTGCGTGTTCTAGTGCCTCAACGGGCTTCTTCGTGCCACCCCCACCAAAGAATTCATGAATGCTCCGCTGTTTGGGGTCATGCTCCACGATCCCCTTCTGACGCTTCTTGAGAACGATCGTCAAGGAAAGCGAGCAACGTTGCGAAGATGGTGACTTACGACGTTAGTGATGTGCTCGTGTCGGTTCACGTCGGTGACTGTGACGATTAATGGAGGTAGGTTCTCGAGCTCATCGGTTATTTGTGGTACTTGCGCTCCAGGCTGCATACATGTTGTCAAACGCACTAGTCGAAGGGGCCAAGCATTACCTTGACTTGTACAGTGACTCTGGTCCAAGCGGTATTCAGTAAACCTCTGTAATCCCCAGTCGGCGCACCGCCGTTGTTCCGCTTCAGCAAAGCCTGTACGAGTTCGCTAATGCAGAGACCATGGCTAACCACCGCGACGTGCACGCCTTCGACACCCGACGAAATCGCACGAGAGAGGTAGGGCTTCAATACAAGATCATTAATGGAGCGTTCCGCCCGTACGGCAAGGTCATTCAAACTCTCTCCGTTGGGAAATTTCTCATTCTGGTTGAATAAAATCGGGTATTGACCATCCTTGAAATGATCATCGAGTGATTTATCGGGAATCCGACGCATCAGCCACGAGTTGCCCTCGGCGTCACCAAAGCACTGTTCTCGGAGATCACGATCTACTTTGAAGGATGGCTTTGGATCGGGTTGGCCGTTGAGGAGAGCCGCGGCCGTTGCATGGGCACGCTTGAGGTCTGAAGTGATGATCGCGTCGAGACGGATATTGGCGTAGGATTCACCAAGCGCCTTGGCTTGCTGTGGATATTGCGATAATGAAAGAGCGGAAAGGGGGAATCTATTGTGCTCACCCGTACGCCTGATAGTTGGACAGGTCAATTGCGGATAAGTATTCCGTGGGTTGCCACTCACCGAGTTCGCTCAGTTCTGCATCCTTGTGGCCTGCCCAGCAGGATTTCTGCGCACGACGCTGAACGTCGAGTACGGCAAAGCGTAATGCCACTTACGAGGTTATCGAGAGACTCTCCATGCCGGATCTGATCAGTGCCGAGGATAACATGTCAGCGAACAAATGGCGAGATGGATGTATGCATGTGCTTACAAACGAGACGATGAGCATTGCAACGTAGAGATGACCCGAATATGGTCGATTGTCCTGGAGTGTTCTCTGACACAGCACCGCAGTGACGCTTGCGCGTCTGGACGCGTGTCCCCGAGTTTATAATCCTCGTCTTCGGACCTTCATCATCTCTGCAATGGCATCCAACACCAACGCTGAACAGGATACCCAGCTCTTGTCCGTCGGGCAGCAATGCTCCGAATCCTCTTGTCTGCTCGTCGACTTCCTTCCATTCAAGTGCCAACACTGTTCAAAGAGTTTCTGTGGAGAGCACTTTCTCGTCGCAGCACATCGCTGTCCACAATATGACGAAAGCAAGCATAATCGTATTGCTCCTAGTTGTGAGTCGCTCGCTCGACCATCAGCTCACCTGCTCACGTACATCCCAGGCCCGTTATGCAATACCCCAGTTGCTATACCTCCTGGAGAAGATCCCAACATCCGCATGGAACGTCATATCGCTACGGAGTGTAGTGTCATGACGGGTAAATCCGGCAAGACCAGGTCTCAGCCTGTGTGTGCACGAAGTAAATGTGGAAAGGTCCTCTATGCCCCGATTGGTTGTAACGTGTGTCCCGCTCTGCTATTCTTCCGAGTACATCCTGACGCGATTTGCAGGCCTGCAGGAAGCAGTATTGTCCTCAACATCGCTTCCCAGAGGACCACAGCTGCTCGAGTCTTACGTCGACTACAGCTTCCTCTCCCAAGTCGCACAACAAGTTTTCATCGGCAGGTTTCAAGCTCTCCGCCAAGACTTCCACTACGCAGACGTCGAATGCATCCAGTCCTGTTACCCGTCCTGTACCTTCATCGTCCGGAACTTCAACCTCTTCGCATATTACTGCCTTGAGTAACCCATTCTCAAAGACTGACCGGTGAGGCGTGTCTCCGCATTCTCGCTCAGTAAACACTCATAACCCGTTAGCACACTTTCTTTCCCCATTTCCTCATCCGAATCTACATCATCGTCATCACCACCGTCACCGCTATCGTCAACTGTGGGACCGAAACCATCACCCATCGAATGTCGAATTCCTTCCAACTCGCGAACTACGAAAATATTGGACCCCATGTCATTCGTTCCCCCATCTATTTTTGCTGCGGCATGATGTACTTTGCTATATTGACACATCATTAGTCGTGCAAAGGCGGAAAGAGAAAGCAGGAGGAAGGCCATGTTGGAACGAGCGAAGAAGGGGGTACGTTTGGAATTCAAGTAGTATTACAGCAAGAGTGCTGACGCAATTACAGCTTCTGACAGAGCAGGAGAAGCTGCTACTGGCGGAGGAAGAGGCGCAGCGTGCCAAGGAGGCGTCGTCAAAGACGGACAAGGACTGCACTGTTATGTAGCTTACAGTATACTTTTACCCTAACACCTGTAATCGTCCTACGTATCACGTGATCACTATCCACTTACTAGCAGCTTCAAGTTGTAGTGACTTGGCGTTACAACACGACTTGCATGATGTCGGATGCAGAAAATGAGGCGACCGTGCTCGGAAAGCGAGAACGGGACGAGCAGAACGGTATACCTACTGCCGGTGCATCTGCGTACGACGACCAAAGTGACGAGGACATTGGGCCAATGCCCATGCCGTTAGACGCGAACGCAACTGTGAAGAAGAAACGAAAAGGTGAATATATCATGTCTACTCTTGCTCTGGATACATCCCTGAGTCTGTCTTCCTGTGAATTAGTCCTTCCACACGAAAAGCTATACCTCGAGCATCTTCCAAATGCAGACCAATATTATCGGTCTTTCATGCACCGGGACGCGCTGGGTTTCTGCGTAATGACCAAGTGCGTCTTGGGAACACGCAACTCACCGAGTACGCTCACTCTTCTTGAAGGACTGATTTCCTCATTACAACTTCCGTCGATGGTCACTTGAAATTGTGGAAGAAGCAAGAAACAGGGATCGAGTTCGTGAAACACTTCCGGGCGCACGCATCACCAATTATAGGTGTCTCCGCGAGCGCGGATGGTCAGTTGTTTGCCAGCATCTCAGAGGATGGGTCGGCAAAGGTATTCGATGTCGTGAACTTTGGTACGCGTAGTTCGCTCGGATCAAGCTATTTGCGCTGACACGAGCCGGAAAAGACATGATAAACATGCTCAAGCTTGGCTTCGTGCCACATGCATGCTGCTGGGTGCACAGACGTGGTCAGGCCCAAGGGTTGCTTGCAGTGTGAGCCTTTGGGTATTCTCTCGTGTCGTCACATTGCTTACTCCCTGGGTGCAGCTCAGAGCAAAACAGTGGTGTCATTAGGGTGTACGATGGCAGAGGCGATGATAAACCCCTTGTCTCGATCGAAAAATTGCATCGCTCACCTGTTCACCTAATGGCTGTGTGTCTCCTTCCTGTGAATCCGGGTCAAATTACTTAAAACTCTTCAGTACAGTGATCGATATGACACGGTTATCTCTGCGGATGAAAATGGATTTGTCGAGTTTTGGCAACCCATTGAACCCTTTGAGCTGCCAAAGAATGCCCCTGGCATGTGGTCATTCAAGAGCTCAACTGACTTGTATGAGTTCAAAAAGGTATGTCTGCGTTCAATAGAAGAAAACGAGCTTGGTAGCTTATGCTCCCTAGGCGAAATCAATACCCACGTGCATTACCCTCTCCCCTGATTCCAGCTCATTTGTGACATTCTCTCTGCCCGACCGACAGGTCCGCATATTTTCGTTCCTATCCGGGAAGCTAACTCGGAAATACGATGAATCCCTTGTCGCGATCCAAGAAATGCAACAAGCAGGGACGGCTATATACAAGGTCGAGGACATGGAATTCGGTCGACGCCTTGCAGTGGAACGTGAACTTGAGATGCCCGGTCCAGACGGACGGATACCAGGGATGTGGAGCAATGTTATATGGGATGAGAGTGGGGCGTTTGTCGTCTATCCGACCTTGCTTGGAATTAAAGGTTTGCCTATATTGAGTTCCAGTCCCCAGTGCTTAACATTCTCGTCTAGTGGTGAACACAGTGACGAATCGTGTCGTCAGATTGTTCGGAAAGGACGAGGCTGTCCGATGGATGAACCTCGCCCTATACCAAGGGGCACCTGCTAAGGGGGGTCTCACAACGTTGGCTATGGCTGCATCCGCAAATCCCATCCTAGCTAATAAAGCCAGCCGCGATCCAACTCTCTTCTGTACAGGCTACAAACGCCAGAGGTTCTATCTCTTCACGCGCTCAGAACCAGAGTATGTTGAGAGAATATCATGCATTAGTGATCGAAATTTAATGGGCTCTCCTCAGGGATAGCAAAGTGAACGATCGAGATGTCTTCAATGAAAAGCCTACCCGCGAAGAACAGTCCATCGCAACTGCCTCCGTAGTAAACAAAGGTGGTCCATCCCCGCTCGCCAACTCTGCTGTCATCCACACGTCGATGGGAGATATTCACATCCGGCTGTTCCCCAACCAAGCACCAAAGGCAGTCGAGAACTTTGTGGGTCACGCAAGAAGTGGGTATTTCGAGGGGATTATATTCCATCGTGTCATCGCAAAGTTTATGATCCAAACGGGAGACCCACTCGGGGATGGAACTGGAGGTACGTCTATCTGGGGGAGAGAGTTTGAGGATGAATTCTCGGACGAGCTCAAACACGATCGGTATGTAGCGACGCGTATGAAAGGCGTCGTGTGCTAACACCGTATCCAGCCCGTATACCCTCAGCATGGCCAATGCAGGTCCGAACACAAACGGTTCGCAGTTCTTCATTACCACAACGGCAACGCCGTGGCTGGACAATAAGCACACAACATTTGGGCGTGTCTTTTCTGGACTTGAGATTGTTCACGCGATTGAAAACGTCAAGGTGAACAAGTTGGATAAACCATTTGAAGATATCAAAATTATCAATGTTGATGTAGACTAGTAATTTTTGCTTTGAGTTGTATCTCATAACGCTACTCTGTCCAGGGTTTCTGTGTGATGGGTGACAGAAACACGCGTTCCTATACGCCCTAGACCAGGAGTAAACTTGACTCGAAGTTTCTCGATCACCATAGCTGGTGACAATTCTGCATAATTGCTGATGAGGACCTGTGGGCAGGAAAACTTCAAGAACACATGTTCTTTCCCAAGATCCAGGGTAGAATCTGAGGCCGTTATCCCTTTGAAAGAGATCGTATAGACGTCCAATGCCTCTCCTTCCAGGAACGATGTCTGCGCCGAAAATGCAGGAAAATATGCAACAGGGTAGTCGATCATGACCGCCGCAAGGGGGATAAGGATCTCTTCGGTGAATGTATCAGGCAAGGAGAGTGATAGCGCGTCAGGGGACTCTGCCATTAAGAACCTCACGTCATGAAGGACCTCCCGGATCCTATCGGGAGGTTCTCTCGACTGCGGACACGATGAGGGACACGCGGTTTCTGCAAAGACGACGCCTTATGGTAACTCTGCTTACCACCGATAAGCACCTATCCAGTTTGATGAAGACACACTCCCTGGCTCCACTGAGCAGGGCGGTGAGCTTTTGTTGCAGGAGGGGGACGTGGACCAAGAACGATTGCATTGTGGGGGTATGATGCCAAAACATGAGATTATTGAATACCGAGCTCTACCGTAGGCTCTGATGGTCAAACGGTTCCATAAATACCAAAACACCATCAGCGCACCTTTGTGCGGAGGGCCTTCAAGAGAGTGGCAAAGGTTTGCATTGGGTTCGGTGGGCAGACTGCATCCACCAAATAACCTGTGCTGTCGAGCCCCCACTGTCACCAACGATCATGGCAGACATCCAGTGATACTAACCGAACACCGTGAGCAATCAAGCAGGTGTCGGTAACGAATTGGAGTAGCTTGGTACGAGCCGGTCGGTGTAGGTCCTTAATGTTCCTGATCTCCTCCAACACCAGAGCGAGTGATGCTTCGAACGCCGTCGAGTTGGAATTATCCATATCCCCCGCGCCGACGACTTGCTAAACCATGTGTGCTTGCGAGTGATGGAGGGAAGTGCTGAGCTGTCAGATTGCCCACGTGCGCTCTCACCACTTCCGTGTGGATGCAACCCTTTTCTTTGTTCTTTGACAAGACGAGAAACTTCACGGCGAGTGTTGCCTGCCTCGAGAGAACACTTCAACATATGATTACCATGGAAAAAAGAGCGCTGTTGCTACTCATGCACCAGGTGCTCTGTACTTCAGTTTCTCTAACTCTGATACATCTTCGTCTGCCTTGCTTATCCATCCATGAACTGCATAGACGACATATGTGAGAAACCCTGGGACACACCACCACACGGTCGTCTGCCATGCCCGGCCTGAATATACAGAGAGTAGTGGCGCAGCAGCAGACCATACAAACGTTTCCAGGAACCCGATTGCCTGAATCGTTCGGCCAGCGACGACAACGTTCCAAGGGTGTATGATCAGACTGAGGTTGACGTGGATGAGAATGGCAATGTAGGCAAGAATGCCACTCATGCCCAGCGGGGCATTGGCTCGGCCAGCAGGGTCAGGAGATGGAGGGAAGACGGCAAAGAGTGGGGTCGTTCGATCTGAGAGCATGTATATGACATATCTAACGACAGCAAGGCTCAGAAAGGAAGGACTGGGTAGGACTGACACCACGCACAGTATACATGACAGTCCGAGCATGAGTTGTAGTGCGATTCGATTCTGCTTGTTCGACGAAACGTTTTGTTCCTTGATTCGGTCCAACACCTCTGCCTGTTCTGTGCGCGGGTCAGTACGCAATGGTGGCGAGCTCAATCCCTATAAGGTACTGTTACCTTGTTCATCGAGCACCCCTCCGCCATCGACACGGTCCTCTGACTGGAAGGTGAAAGGGTTCCGCTTGCGGACTGCCTGCATAATGGGACGGTTGCGGGTGGTCGGTGGGTTTAACCAAATCCTTTTGTAGGTGTCGGATTCAGCGTGTCAGCGGTGTTTACCACCAAAGCATGTTAGAGCAAAGCGCTGATCCCGGTGCGAGGGTGTTGCACTTGTTTGCGTGTTATCACCCGTAATCATCCTACTACATACGGTGAATCATCCGCTTGACAGGGGTAAATCATCCAAATACAGTTCAGTGAAAATCGATCTTTGGATTCAACGTCCACAATGGCTACGGAAAAACCTCTCAGAGAAATCGTCCCCGGCCAATTCGACGACGCGTTGGAAGACGTCGAGCAACACAATCCAAGACAGGGTGGCCACGACATCGACGATGACCACTTGCTCGAGTGGTCAGAGCCCAGCGAGGACGATGACATCGACCAACTAAGCGGGGATGACTTTGAGGATGACAGAGTAGAAGACGAAGACTGGGAGATCGCAGAACGAGGTCAGTCTACTTGTTCATCCGTCCGTCCGTCCTGATGTGCCAAGGGGTGTACATTCAGATTTCACAAAGCAATACAATCGGCTCCGTCAGCATGTCGCTGTCCGTAGCGGGAACGTCCAAGGCGTCGCTTCCTCCACCAACCAGAACGCTGCCGTAGCGCCGCTCCCTGCAGTCAACCATCCCCGCAATCCGATCGTCCATGTACATGCCAAAGACAAAACCACTACCCAACTAACGGCACTGTCAAAGTATTCCTCAAGGATTTCCAAGATAGACCAGCCATACACGATGGGCGTTGGTGTCAACCGAAAGGGCCCAAGTTCATACGCAAACGCGAAAGACAAATCAGATCGAGCTACTTCCGAACAGGTTCTTGATCCCCGGACCAGAGTCATATTGTTCAAGATGATCGGTCGTGGGCTGATTCGAGAAATCAACGGATGCATCAGCACAGGGAAAGAGGTACTTGGCGGAACCACCCCATTTTCGGTCGTCTGACATTCAGTCAGGCAAACGTCTACCACGCACTCACGTCGGACTCTGCTCACTTGGCGCTCAAGATCTACAAGACATCCATCCTTGTCTTCAAAGATCGCGACCGTTATGTCACGGGCGAATATCGGTTTAGGAGAGGATACAGCAGACACAACCCTCGCAAGATGGTACGGCTATGGGCAGAGAAGGAAATGCGCAATCTGAAACGCCTAGTTACCGCTGGGATATATTGCCCGGAACCCGTAGAGGTTCGAGAGAACGTCCTTGTCATGAAGTTCCTGGGCGACCAAGGGGGATGGTATGTGCCACTCACAAATTGCGCGTCACCACAGCCTATGACGCTATTTCAGGGCTTCACCGCGACTAAAAGATGCAAAGATATCAGCGTCAGAATATCCTTCATTATATCAGGAATTAGTGCTCAACATGCGACGAATGTATCATCGGTGCAAACTCGTGCACGCCGATCTATCCGAGTACAATATCATCTATCACAATGCTCATTTGTATATCATCGACGTCTCTCAAAGCGTTGAGCGCGACCATCCGCATGCATTCGATTTCCTTCGAAGTGACATCAAGAACGTCGAGGAGTTCTTTGGGCGGTTTGGGGTCGGGTGCCTCGGACTCAGACGGTGTTTCGAGTTCATTACCAAGGATCAATTGGAAGAAAGCGGGGCACAGGAGAACGACAGCGACTTTTTGCAACGGTGGATCACAGAGGCGTGTGAATCCGCAGACGCAGACGACCTCCCTCAGGATGTTGCAGAGGTTGACAGGACAGGGAATGCCAAGAGTCAAACGGCGCATGAAGACAACGTGTTCTTGCGGTCTTACATCCCACGGACACTGAACGAGATCTACGACCCAGAACGCGACATTGATGTCCTCAAAGGGGGGGAGGGCAAGAAGCTGATATACGCTAATACCATTAGCTTGGTTGATTCGGCTCCAGCGAGTGCCAAAGCACATCACGTGCACGGAGGCGAGTCGTCAGAGAGCGGTGTCTCTGAGAACACGAGCAATGAGGAGGCCGAGGAAGAGAAACAGGGGCTGGAGCGGAGAGCACCCCGGGGCCATCGGCATGAAGAGCGGGAGGTCAAGAAGGTATCTGTTTTTCCGAGTTGATCACAGGCGGCTAAGCGCTTGTGTGCAGGAGCGTAAGAAGGCCATCAAGGCGGAAGCACGGGAAAAGCGGAAAAACAAGATGCCCAAGGCGGAAAAAAAGCGGAGGATCAAAAACTGTTGTCCTTGACATAGAACGACAGCCGTGTGAAGTGGCCCACATGCATTGGGTATGCGACACATTGGAGCCAAGCCATAGGCTACTACAAGTACTTTTGGATAGATCCGAATTTGCAAGCCCATGGTAACCCGTCTATGAATCCGTCACGCAACCATGGCTGGCATCTGTCACAGTCTTGACATATTTATACAGGGTGCCTTGGGTCACCTTGAGAGGTGGTGCTTTCCACGCCCTTCTACGCCGCTCCATCTCCGCGGAGGAGATGTCGAGTTCGATGGTATTCGACACTGCGTCGACCGAAATTGTGTCGCCATCTTCCACGAGAGCAATTGGACCACCGTCCTGCGCCTCGGGCACGACATGACCGATGCAGAAACCGTGCGATCTGCATGCACGGCCGGATCAGATTCACTGTAATATATATATATCCTGCTACTTACCCTCCGCTAAAGCGGCCATCGGTCAGGCACGCAACGTCGCGGCCAAGGCCAGCACCCATGATCAAACTGGTGGGCTTGAGCATCTCTCGCATGCCTGGACCCCCCTTGGGACCGAGGTAGCGGAGGACGACGACCGTCTTTTCGCCCGGTCGGATAGAGCCAGTTTCGATGGCAGTGGTGAACTCCTCCTCAGTGTCAAACGTCCGTGCCTTTCCAGTGAAGTTCAATCCCTCCTTTCCAGTGATTTTGGCGACTGCACCGCCGGGAGCCAGGTTGCCCCGCAAAATCCTAGTATTCGGGATTTGATAATCGGACCTGACACATGGTGGGATGATCTCACCGAATGTGTCCAGTGGGTTTCAGGGGATTCTCAAGTGGGCGAATGATGTCTTGGCTGGCGGAAAGTTGGCCGTACTTGTGAACCCAGCGCTCGAGGTTTTCTCCCAGAGTTTTTCCCGTGACAGTCATGGTGTTCCCGTCAACGTAGTTGTTTATTAAGAGGTAATGAAGCACCTCTGGGTACAATTCAGTGTCTTTCCAAGGAGAGAGAGAAAGAGGGCATACTAGGCACACCACCCATGTTGCTAAGATCCTCCATCACATATTTACCACTTGGCTTTAGATCAGCCAAGAACGGGGTGGCATCTGAGATTCGAGCAAAGTCATCGATGGTGAGCGTGATCCCGACGGAGTGCGCGATGGCAATCAAGTGCAAGACCGCATTGGTAGAACCGCCGAGAATCATAACGAGAGTCTAGTTGGAACAAATTCATTCGAGGCTGTATCATGACAACGGGCAGGCAACAAAAACGGACCATGGCATTTTCGAAAGCAGCCTTTGTCATGATATCTGCCGGCAAAATATTTTTTTCGATGAGATTCCGCATAGCGACGCCGACAGATGTGCACTCTTCCGATTTTTCTGCGGATTCGGCGGGGAAGGATGACGAGCCCGGTAATGTCATCCCGAGTGCTTCGGCAGCGCTGGCCATGGTGTTTGCAGTGTACATCTTTGGGGTACTTAGTATCGGGAGATAGAAGGTCATGGGCTGCTACGCACACCACCACAGGCGCCTGACCCGGGACAAGCATGTCGCACGGTATTGTAGCGGTATGCTTCTGCCTCGGGGGTTTGTCCGTCCTGGAGATATTTTCCGTACGACTGGAAGGCGGAGATGATATCCAGCTGGGGCTGCCCTTGGCACGAACCCGCGCGGATGGTACCTCCATAGACCATGAGACCAGGTCGGTTGAGCCTTCCGACTGTGCACGGTTAGACAGGAACTGGCCTTGTTAATGAATCACGCACGGGCGATGAGTACGCCGGGCATGTTTTTGTCGCATCCTGGGACGACGACCATGCCATCGAGCCAGTGGCCACCTGCGGCGGTTTCGACCTGGTCTGCGATGAGGTCCCTGGATTGGAGTGAATAGTTCATGGCCGCTGTTCCGTTGCTGATGCCGTCACTGACACCGACGGTGCCAAACTGGTATCCGATCATCTCTGATTCGCATATCGATGCTTTGATGACCTGACCGAGACCGAGTAGATGTTTGTTACATCTGTTTGACATGCGAATGAGTTTTTTTCGTTGCGATAGAGCAACGCTCACGGGTTGCCCTCATACCTGTAGCAGAGGTGAGGGACGATATCAAGACAAGCAGACGGGTGGATGGGTTACCAGACACTACCAACGCCAACCATGGCCTTTTGAAAGTCGGCATCGCTGTCGACCCCGTCTGTCGCGTACAGCATTGCCTGTGGGTTGGTTCGGGGGTGGATGGTTGGGGGTGATGAGAGGAGCTCACCTGGCTGGCTGCTTGATCTTTGGGTTGTGTGACGATCCTGCTGTGGCGGTTCATGATTGGCCGCTCTGAAGAAGCAGCTCTTGCGAGTCTGCGGACAGCGGAGGAGAGCATAGTGAAAATGGAGTGTGCTGAGTCAGCGGATGGTAGGGAAATAAGCTACTGCGCGATTACCGGAGAACAGGCTCAAGATGGACATATACGGAAGGTGAAAGACACCGAAGCCACCCTCGATCAATCCTGTCAATGTTTCACGTTTGTCATACCACCAAAATATGAAGAGTCGAGTCGAGTCGACGAAGATCGCAGGGAGGAAACGACAGAGCCGTCGGATCGCGGACTGTCGACGCTCCCGGTCAGACATTCTCGCTCGCCCCAGAAAATCCTTCTTTTGGAATCCCTTGCCAATGCGCGGATGTAAACATTCCCTCCGTCCTTTTTTTTTTTCGTTTCCGCGTCCATCCGCGCCTCTTGCCCAGCATCGTCCACCCCATCCACCCGCTTCTCCTCCACGGCGTGTTCTCCATCCTGCGGAGACAACGTCGAAGCGAATGGCCTGTCGGCCCCTCGAGATCCTCCACTCCGTTGTATGTCTGAATCACGTACCCGATCTCCCCTCAGATACACCACATACGATTCTCATACCCCCCTCCCATGTGCAGACAGCCACCATCCGATTGCCCAACTTCAGGTATGCATGATCGGACAGACAGCGAGAGAGAACAAGACGACGGCCGATCCTCGTGGCCAACACATCCCTCACCGGAGCCACTCCGTCCCCCAGACCGAACGCGAAGCACTGACTTCCCCCTCCTAACTCGTGCATTCCAGTGGCCATCCCCTGAACAGGATGTCGACGATGAACACCCCCTTGCAAGATTCCCACCGCGATTCAGCCCCGCCCTCGAGCCACCACCTACACCGACCATCGACCCTCCTAGCGGCCGTCTATCCGCACCATCTCACCGTGGTAAGCGAACCGAGGAATTCTTCACAGACAATCCAACTTGACCTTGACCCAGAGCACTCTGATTCCCGCCTTCTTTGGCCACTGCACTACCTAGATTCACAATACAGTCGACACCGCTCCGCACCCTTGTATGGCTCAAACGACTGGGACAGAAGAATGTCCTTTGGCCAACTGCCACTCCCGGGGACACATCCAGAAGGATCTTCCTCCAGGGTCGTCCTGCCCCCGGTAAGCCATCTGCTTGGAGAACTAGGCATGTTCTCTCCGGAGCCTTATGAACCCGGTCCGGTATTGCCTCAACTGAGGCTGCCGGAGGAGCCAGTCGTGGCACCCATGCAGAGAACAAACGACGAGGAGGATGAGCGGACGACGGAGACGGGCCCACACGCACGGGGAAAGAGGGGGCGCGTGGAGATGCGAACAGAAGAAGAGGAAAAGAGGCCGGTTGCTCGCAAGATCTACGTCGCGTGTGATTTCTGCAGAGGTGAGCGGCACCGAGACGGGCACGTCGGGGCGGATGAATGACGCGAGACCTCTCTAGGTCGCAAACTGCGATGCGACGGGGGACGACCGCGCTGTTCGAACTGCGAGACTCGCTCCCTGGCCTGCAGGTACCAGGAGCACCCGCGACGGCGAGGGCCGGGCAAGGCCCCCAAAGGCTCACGGGGGAGGAAGGCGGGGAGGAAGAGCGCGGGGGATCCGGATATGGCCGGACCCTCGGGGATTCCATAAAAGGCAATTTTATCGGAGGGAGTCTAGAACGGAATAAAATAATAATATATAATAATATATATTGTATAGTTCCGCGGTAGTGATAATAAAATCGAGGATGGGTAAACAACCTAGCACGGAGGGTTCCGATTGGCCCGGTATCTGACGCTCGGCTCCGTTGAGGTCCCTCTTTTATCATCCCCGCGCCAGCCTCGCCTCGCGGGCAACCCTCGCTCTGTCTCCCCCGAACGGACTGGCACGGACGTCGTCCTCCCCATGTCGCTCGTCGTCGACAACAGCGATCCCCATTTCCTCAACGACACACACGACCGCCACATATCCCGCCAGCCCATCCGCCCCTTTACTCCCGTCATTCACACCAACCACTACTCCCCCAACGGCATGCACCCCGGAACAGCTGGCAACGCCCTCGATCCCCTCCCCGGCAACGTCAGAGGCTATACCCTCATCGTTGCCGGCCAGCGCACCGGAAAGACCTCCTTTCTCCGCCTCCTCCTCGACACCAGCGACATCTCACAAACCGCCAGCAAGGACCAGCTCGCCTCCGTCGCAAAATTCGTACAAGGCTGCAGCGGCCACACTTCCCTCATTCGCTCCGCCTCCATCAATATCGACCTCGCCCTCGACCCAAACATTTCTCCTCCCGTCCTTGCTCTCACCCTCATCGACACTCCCTCCCTCGACTTTACCGACGACCATGCCGCCGAGCGGACAATCCAGGACATCATCCGCTACGTCGACTCCCGATTCGCCGACGGCATCGACGACGTCAGTCTTTCATATTCTCCCCTCCTCCGCTCCCCCTCACTCATCCCTCCAGGACTGGAAGGCACAGACAGGGGACCACAACATTCACCTGTGCGTTCCCTCCACATGGGCGCTTACGCCCCGTATCTCTTGGAGCTAACCCACCATGCAGGTGTATATACTTTTTGGATCCGGACATGATCGTCCCCCCTTCTGTCCCTGGCCCTCCCGCCCCCCTCGTCTCCAGGGCTCGCACGAACAGCTTCTCCCATACTGACACCGAGCCCGTCATTCTTGAGCCACCTGTGACCACCAATCCCATCCTCTGTCGTCCAACCCTCCCCGCCGTGGAAATCAACACAATAAGAAGGCTGTCTGCCCGGGTCAACGTGCTTCCCGTGATAGCACGCGCGGACACGTTGACAAACGACCGTCTAACAGCTGTCAAGATGGCCGTGCGCCGAGATCTTGCAGAAGCCGGCATTGGCTTCGGGATCTTCGATATGGACACGCACCCGCAGTATCAGCACCGTAAAGACGTGGCCGAGTCTGGCCTCCCTGTCAAGAGTGAAATGGTCAATGGCTATGGCAGCCACACGACCAGGTCTTCTCCCGGTCAGCCGTCTCCTCCAACCTCGCCCGCGACCCCTTCCCTCTTGCGTCTTCCTTATGCACTCATATCCCCCGAAATCTACTCGCATAGCGATGGCGTCACTCGCCTGCCCCTCTCGCGTCACGAATTAGTCCAGCAGTACACCCCGTCATCCCATCAACCATCCTCCCCCAAGCTTACTCGTGGCAAGTTCATACGGAGCTACCGGTGGGGATCCCTGGACGTCCTCGACCCCAATCAGTGTGACTTTCTCCCCTTACGACATGCCATCTTTCACCACATGGAGGTCAGTGGCACTGACGATCGCTCCCCTTGTCAAAGTTGACGCCGTGATGGATAGACCTTGCAGAAATACACCCGAGAGTATCTTTTCGACAAATTCAGGAACGAGTATCTCATCCAGCACCATTCTGCCAATCATCCTCTCCACGCACAGCAAATACAGCAAAATTTGGTTCCACGCACCCAACTCGCTGCTTTGACTCACACACCACGGCCTATCCTGAGTATCGAGACATGTGGACACGGGGCCGTCCGGCATCCTTCTTTGTCTATTCCCCGAGATGTTCCGCCAGTGACAGACGCGCGTGCCATGCCTATCTCGAGGACCATGGGCGATGGTCCGGCCATCCCTCCCAATCATGTCAAGACCACTGGGAGTAAGCCGCACTTCACTTTTATCCGACGATCCATTTAAGCGCATTCACTAGGGTCTTCGAAACAACGGACGAAGAAGATTACCGTTGCCTGTAATTTTTGTCGATGTGAGTCACAGAAGCTCTTTTGGAAGGGACTGAACCGACCGTACCACAGCTCGTAAACTCAAATGCGATGGCGGACGTCCTGCCTGCGGTCAGTGTGTCAAGCGGTCCAACCCCTGTGATTATATGCCGCAGACCAGCAAGCGGCGCAACTCTCACAGACGCAAGGAAGACGAGAGCGAGTCTGAAGGCAGCGCGGAGGAAAGATCGGCGGACGAGAACGATCCGTCGGTTTCTCCCGATGTGCCCTCCCAACCGTTGTCGCGGAGGAGCTCCAACGTCGAGAAGCGTCCGGTTTTGGAAGGCTTCTCGCAAGCTGTGGCTGGACCGTCTGACCCTCGGGAACCACACCCTATCATCACGCCAGCCGTCCGGCCGAAACACGCCCCTTCTGGGCCTCCGGCTCCGGACGGACGTCCCCTGTTCAAGGATAACGAGCTGCCGCATATCGCTACACTCGCGCTTCCCGAAAGTTCCCCGGCGACAACGATGACGGCGCCCCCGCTCCCGCCGATCAGACCGGCGTCAGAGCAACAAGCCGCTCAAAGGAAGCGTGCGTCTACCGTTCCAGGAAGAATTCCCCGTCAAACCACGAGCGCAGGGCCCAAGGTGGTTGCTTGCAACTTTTGCCGAGGTGAGACACCCGACACGGTAGAGCGTGCTTGCGTTCATGGTGTTTATAGCGCGGAAAACCAAATGTGATGGTGCTCATCCGGCGTGTTCGAGCTGTGCACGGCGTTCGCTCCCGTGCAACTACAACCATGACAGCAGTAACAACGGCACGAACAAAAAGGGCTCTCGACGTGCCTCTCTATCATCAAAAGTCCCACCGAACGTCGTGCCCCCTTCAGTACATTCCCCTCCCACTCAGTCACCCCCGTCTTCTACCGTAGTTGGCGACGTACGTTATCAGAACGGCACCCCTTTGGAGGACACGCCTGGGGAATCCATGGATGTTGACCTGAAAAGAAAAATTGACGACATCGAGCCTTCCCAGATCCAAAAGAGAATGAGGGTGGACGAATCCACCGGTCACATTATACCCTGAAGGAATACTTGTATCACACATTTCCCCCGAGGTTCTAGCCACCCCGCGAGCCTTATCACCTCCGTACATCCCATGTCATATCTTCCATCCAGGTATGGACTGTAGAAGCATTGATTCGTTCATCCTCGCTCCGTGGAAGCTTGCTCTCACATCACTCGGAAGTCGTCGAATCGTCGTTTTTGGGTTATCTCGTTTTTCGCAGTCGGACCGTCTTGTACTGTACTTTTCTGTCTCTGATTCAGAAGCGACTCATCTTTCTTTTCACTGTCCTTTGTTTTCGACCACAGCTATCGACCATCTTCTGTATGTATGTTTGGAAAATGAAGTTTACGAGACAGCGAAACGCGTTTGAGTGCAAATGTGAGATCGGTTGCCATGCTGGAAGGGGGGGGGTCCCTTAATTTCATAGGTGGCGAGAGTCTCTTTTCTCTGTTTGTTGTTTGAAAGCGGCCTTCTCCTGCAAAGAATTCTGTACATCTCATCTCGTCCTATCCAGCAGGTCGCGAACGTTCTTTACCGGCTTTCCCGTCCACTCGTTCTTGTTCATTTTGTATACCAACTCGCGCGGAGTACTACGGTCATGTTTTCGTTCCGGAAGCGGCCCAGAGCCAACAGCGCCAGCAGCGTTGCTCCGCTGAAAACATCCCCCTCGCTGCCAGAGCTCAGTCCCCAAGGTATCCCGTGGCCAGAGAACCTAGTCGATGTCTCAGTCTTGCGCGAAACGCCCCCAGTCCCGGAGCCTTACCCAAACCAAGGTGCGGCCAAAAGCTCTCTCCACTCCCTCGACCACGCCCCCATTCCTTTCCATAAACCGTTTCGGATTCACTCAGGTCAACCTCCCGAGACACCAGACGCAAACCCTAGCAAAATTTTCTCTTTGTACATATCGCCCCATCCCCCTTCTGCGTTCGAGAATTGGAGAAGTCCGTCCAGTGCTGGCACTACGACTCGTCGGACCCAACGCAGGAGCCGTTCTGCGCCAGCCTTCAACCTCATGGTTCGTTCCCTCACCTTCCAATCGTTTTCCTCGCTCAGACGCGTGTCAGGTTGTCGGTGCCCGTGGCACCGGCAAAACATCCCTTTTGCGGCTCTTACTCGACACAGCCGACATCTCCCCCGCCGCCACCGGGGACCAACGCGTTGCTCTGGATCGTTTCTTGAAAGGTGGACTGAAACACACGCAGACCATCAATACTGCATGTATTGAACTATGCGAGTCCCGGTATGACCGGGTACTCTTGACGGTCGTTGATACTCCAGGCCTCGAGTTCACCCCGGGGAAAGAACTAAACGTTGAACGTCAAGTTACCGATATTATCAAATACATCGACGAACAGTATGCGGCCACCATGAACGAGGTCTGTCAGCTTGAGCTGTCGTGAATTACCCTCGAACTGAACTCTGTTCAGGAATCCAAAGTGGTCAGGCAGAGCAGAGGGGATCAACATGTGCATCTGTAAGAGAGACCGGTCACGCACACTTTTGGGACGCTCGTCTGACTGTTCCCAGATGCATCTTCATGATCGATCCCACTTTGACGAGGAGCGTTGCTCGCGCACATCGCGTGCATGAGAGGACCGTTTCCGAAACCACAGTTTCCCTCTCTCCGGCAGTCGACCAGCCCGGCGAGTATTCTGGTGATGTTGTGATGTCACGCGCCGAACTGCGTGTGATCAGTCGCCTCTCGGCCCGTGTCAACGTGCTTCCTGTTATCGCCAAGGCGGATTCTCTCACAGACGAAAGCCTGCGCGCAGTGAAGATGGCTGTACGTAAAGGGTTGGGACAGGCTGGTCTGGGTTTTGGCGTGTTTTCCGCTGCGGAGCCCAGACAGGAACTGCATTCAGAGTCACCCTCTCGAGAGGAGGTTGCGGACGGTTTGCACAATGGGGTCAATGGTTCATCCCATCACGTCGAGAATGGCGACTCCCACGACGCCACTGGTGACATCGAGGACAGAGTTTCGCGTACCGTGATCAGACTGAAAGGGACTCGCGCGTCCCGCTCCCACTCCCGATCTCGTCGGGACCTCTCGTCCATTGCGCAAGATGAAAGGGAGCCTCGGTACCCGGACGACACCGACGAAGAAACCGTCGCAAATATCCGCTTCTCAGCCCAAACTGTAACAAGGGTTAACCTCGACACCTTGCTCCCGTTCGCACTCATCGCACCAGAACCTCTGAGTTCCCCACAACCTCGGAGGTCGCGTCCGGCAACCGCTGATTCAAAGTATTCATTCAATCACGAGGATGCAAAAGGAACCTCGAGCCCTGTCGAAGTGGCCACGCCGCAAGACAGCCCCATGGTATCTCGCAAATCTACCGTATCTCTTATTCCGCCAGAAAGTCTCAGAGGCGTGTTCACAAGGAAGTTCCGATGGGGGACTGTTGACGTACTAAACCCTGAACACTGCGATTTCGCTGCGCTTCGAACAGCTATCTTGCTAACGCACATGAAGGTCTGTGCACCATATTACGTGGCTGCCGTGCCGTTTGAGGATATAACGCTCATACGCTTGATTGAAATGGCAGGTTCTCAAGGCCCATACGCGAGAGGTTCTGTATGAGAAATACAGGACCGAGAAGCTTCTCGCCAAACGTGCCACCCGGTCCATAGGTCCTGAGGAAACGAAGCGTCTTTTCGAAGGTGGGCTGCTCCGTGCTCTCCTGATGGAAAATGCGTGTTGATGCACCCATCCAGATCTCGGGTTGTAGCATATATTTAGTGTCTGCTCCTGAATTCTGTCTGTTCTTGCTTATCGGCTCTTCTTTCGTTTGTGTATCTCTTGCCAATTTGTGCTTTTGACCCGATACCTCGCCTTCCTTTCGGTTTATTACATACAGCCCTATATGTGACACCTGTGCCCACTGGCCTAGTAAGGATCTTTTCGTTTTCTTGCTTTACTTATGCGCGTTGGGTTGCATACCAATTGCGTACTTGTAGCACGTTTATTTGATACATCTTGAGAAAGTCTACATTCACAAGAGCCGGAAGAAGGTACAACCAAAGTCTACAAGATGCATGAGACATGTCTCATGCACACCGGCCAGCAAGCCGATCAATCTCTTCCACTGTCAATCCATCCAATCGATGCAAGAGGTAGTCGACCTTGGAACGCTGTTGATTGATGTGATCATGGGATCGATGTTATCAAAGACGTACCTCGACTTCCTTGGTAAGGGGGATAATATAATTTTCATACAACTCCACGACCCCATCTACATCTATCTTGGCAGTGCCATTCGCATGAGAACTCGCGATAGTATCGCCATCGGGATTGAATTCCTGTGCATATATGGTGGCCTTCTTGCGCAGACGCAAGAGTAGCTTACGCTCCACCTCCGGTTTCGTTATCAGTGCGTCAAGGGCTTGCCTGTTTGGATTGAGAATATGAGGAACGAATGCGGCAGGGTCAGCGGTGAATTTTGACTCCGACACGAATTTCCCTGAAAAAAAAGTCAGCCACCATTCTCATGACAAAGGCTGGGAGGATTACCGTAATGGACACGCTTGCTGATGGCTTGAAGAACCTCGACGTCGATGGTGGCGGCACTGCCATAGTTGCCATCGTCCTCGAGTGCGTCGCTGCCGACGATGCCACTGGATGCAGAGAGGGCCAAGGTAGCACATTTCGTTATGCGTGGAACGATGGTGCGCGTGTAAAAGGAAAGTATGGAGGGATTTGCATTGATGTCGTTTGGATGAAGGATGTTTGGAAAGACGAGCGGTTTCAGAACGGGCGGGGGAAGACCGCTCGTAAACGGATATTCGTCCGGACTGTCTTCCATGAGCTGCGAAACACGTCGACCGATAATCCATACCTGGTGTATCTACGCGCTTTGGCTGTGTGGGGTGGTGAGTGTGAGCGGCGGGCTATGTTTAGAGGGAGACAGACCATGGAATGTTTCGATCTCGTTCAAGAACCATTCTAGCCAGCTGCCATCGAAACCGAGTGCTTTAAGTTCGGGAAAGGCGGCGGGGATGTACATCCGCGGATTGTGGGCAAATTGGACGCGCTCTATCAGATCAAAGATGATCGTATCCTCGAGCCGGACCAGGACAGATCGGATGCGCTCAAGAGAGAGGGGGTCTTGCTCGAGCATAAAATTTTGGGACAGCATGTCGGGCGTGTACGGACGAGCACGTCGTGGTTGGGAGATGGGGGCAGCACGGCGTCTGGGTTGTCAGGGGGGGGGCATTTAAGGCGGTGATGACTGTCTTGGATCCAGGTTAGTTTACGTTTATGCATGCGCGCGTTCGGACAGGAAACTAAAATCAAGAGACTATCTGCCATCTCCACCGAGAGGATGATTCCTCGAAACTCACAATCTCTGCCTATCGAGTCGAGTCATCGCTCACATTTTCCAGTGGACAAGTCAAGATTCTGGATGGGTTGCAACACACGGAACAGCCGATTCGTGGGAGTCGGCACTAATGGAGTCATCGTCATACTGTTCGTTGCATTGGACGACCCCATACGAATCATCGGCGGACGTTGGTTGGGGAATTCGAAAGCCCTTCACGACACTCGAGCTCTTTTTGGTCCTCAAGGCCTCAGGGGTTATCGATCTGCAGGTGAGAAAATTTCCAGATCAATGACACAATTGGAGTCCGAGGAATGACCCAAGAGTATAAAAACGACGATCCACAGCGGCGAAAGCGAGACCCTCACTCAAAAAGATCCACCATGGCCCCCCCTGCAGCAACTCTCCCTAACACCGTCGACCTCTATCCCATAAACCTTGCCAAAAAGAATGACGCAGTGGTACAGACAACCCAATATGATGTCTGCGAGGACTATGAAGGGAACTATCGCTTCGCTCCAATCGAGGAGGCCCAGGTTTCGAGGGCCATGATCAAACGGTCAGAGGTTCCTGCCCACCCTCGTACGAAGAGTAACCATCTTACCCGTTTGCACTTAGCTACTTCAACATGATGTACGATCGAGCTGTGTCGGACGTGGTTATCGTTGGTGCTGGAAGTGCTGGCTTGTCCTGTGCTTACCATCTTGCAACGAGCCGACCGGACATCAAAATCACCATACTGGAAGCCAACGTTGCTCCGGGTGGTGGTGCTTGGCTTGGCGGCCAATTGATGACGCCAATGGTGAACATCCGATTATCCGACCAATCATAGTCTTGAATTCCTTACATTCCCATAGATCGTCCGTAAGCCGGCGGATCGCTTCTTACGGGAACTCGGAGTCCTGTACGAAGACGAAGGTGCTTTTGTGGTTGTCAAACACGCTGCTCTCTTCACGTCCACGGTCTTGTCCAAAGTATTGGCTCTTCCTAATGTCGTGATGATGAACGCAACCGCAGTAGAAGATCTCATCATCCGCACAGACTTCCAGGGCCGCCAGCGCGTCTCGGGAGTTGTAACCAACTGGACCCTTGTCTCACTTAACCACGATACGCAGTCTTGCATGGACCCCAATACGATCACCGCACCCGTAATAATCTCTGCAACTGGTCACGATGGTCCTATGGGCGCATTTTCAGCCAAGCGATTGGTCAGTGCAGGCTTGTTGAAGGAACTTGGTAACATGAGGGGCCTGGACATGAATCGTGCCGAGCCAGCTATCGTCAATGGCACACGTGAGGTGACTCCTGGTCTTATCATGACGGGTGAGTGGATATCATAAAGTCTAGATCGTACGATGACACCTGAATCGCCAGGTATGGAATTGTCGGAGCATGATGGTTCGAACCGTATGGGGCCTACCTTTGGAGCAATGATGGCGAGTGGTATCAAAGCCGCAAAAGAAGCGATGAAGATCCTCGACTGTGCACAGATTGTCGATGGGAAAGTCGTCTCGATTCACTGAGGAATAGGTTGTCGTGTAACCTTTGTATCTTGTACTATAGTCCTCTTGTTGTACGATGTTATGTAATTGACTTGTCGTGTTCGTTTGCCGTCTACCGTTTTCATGTTGCCTTCCGCAGAGAGTCCAAGAGAGCATGCCCGCGCGCTGGTTCACGTCAAAGATGGTATCGAGGCAGAGATCAATCTCCAGCTCTCCATGCTCAGAGCAAACAACTGCAGCATGACCACCCCGCTCGTCGATTCCGAAGGCTTTCCGCGCGCCGACTTGGACATTTACGCGATTCGCTCCGCTCGGGCTCGCATAGTCGAGTTGAAGAACGATCTAAAGTATACCATGGACGAGATCGAGAAAGCATTGCAAAAGGTCTATGATCCCTCTCTCGCGCCTTTCCCCCCTTCGCCCCCTGCACCCGCCATTGCGCCATCGACCCCAAGCACGCATACACAGGAAAGCCTGTCCTCTTTTGCGAAAGTAGACGGCGTCGCACCTGGGAGTCCCGCGGCCCATGCGGTATGCACCATTCCACCCCCACTCTTGTTCCCAAGTTGCTTTTACTTGAACGCATGAAATAGGGGCTCCGCCGCGAAGACCTTATCATCAAGTTTGGTCATCTGACGACCGCCTCGTTCTTAGCTCCCTCTTTGGAACCTTTGGCTGATCTCGTTAGCCGCAATGAAAACGTACGCTAGTCAAATGATTGTCTACACTCATTCGTGTTTAAGCCGGTGCATTGTAGCGCGAATTGCGTATACAAGTACTTCGCGATGGACAGGAATTGGCATTGCAGTTTACCCCTCGAAAGGGCTGGGGAGGCCGAGGGCTGCTTGGGTGCGGTTATTTTTCGATCACCATTGATTTGTGTATTGAATCCTGTCACAAGCTGCCACATCGTCCCTCATAGTACATCATGAGCTATTGTCCGTGTCGGGGGCTGTACGAGAAAACTGGAAACTGCGTAAATTAGCCAACTACGCTACAAGCGTGGTTTTGTAACAGGTGGAATGACGGATCAGTTGTAGTGAGTACGTGGCTTCGAGATCATCTAGCCAGGAATGAAATGCATGATCTGGTGAGGGCACTCGCGCCAAGTTGATATGTGTCTCCCATAAGAAAGTCAAGGTTGCTTCATGCTAGGAATGATGCTTCCATTGATAAGTGTATGTCTTATTGGCTAGACTACTTCTATGTACACTGCTCAAGGTTGCCACCATGCGTCCCCCAACACATCAGCGTTTACCTCTAGGGGGGTTAAGTTCTGACGTATGAGATGTTCTACGCACGAGTACTGAACCAAGGTTCCTACCAGAGGTCTTTCTCCTCCACTAGGTATGTCGGCGTACTCGACAATAGACACACCGGTGTTTAGGCAGTACCCGATTTGAACGCCCTCGCCGTAAGTCACCGCACCGCGCGCTTGCAATGTAGTGAGGAAAGTCAAGATCCAACCTCCATGAGAGACCACGACGATGTTATGAGGCTGTTCCATGGGGACACCTTCTTTGACCATCGACAACATGTAATTCTCGACCGAACTCGTATACCAAGTCAGACACCTCGCAGCAAACTCGGGCATTGTTTCTGCAGAGGGTGCCGACTCGGAGTCCGACCCCGGGATGTCGCCTTGCGAATCGCCCAAATAATACTGTGCGTATGGATGAACAACTCGAGCGGGGTCGGTTCGCAATGTGGTTTTGCTTACTTACGCGCTCCCGAATCGACTCGTCCTTCTCCAGAACGACATTGGACTGGTATTGGAGAATACACTCTGCGGTCTGGGGAGTAATCTAAACTGGTTCTTTGATACGGGTAAGGGTATGTTCTTACATTTAGTGCCCTTTGGAGATCACTGCTCCATGCTCTTACAAACGGTACGTCCTTGAGCGCTTCGCCGACCAGCATGGATTGTTTAAGCCCGGTTTCGTTGAGTGGGACATTCGATTGACCCTGCAGCTTCCGCGTTCTGTTCCAATCCGTTTCGCCGTGTCGCACGACATAAACGCGGAACTTGACGGACATCGAAGTAGATCAACAGAGTCGCTCAAAAGCAGCAGGGTCTGGGAAACAAGTCCGGCATCATGAGAACATCTCAACAAGTAATGGCCGCTGCCTTATCCCCAACCAACAATGCAGTGGAGCAAGTGTTTTGCAAAGCAAGAAATATAACTCTACAGCTTGGGTCCATACGCAAGTGTGCTGTTCATCGACATGCGCTCTCCATCGTGTCCCGTAGTCATTCCAAGCACTTCTCGAACCGAAGACGACAAACCACCTTCATTCACCCAACGTACAAATACTTCGGCATCCACGTCCCGATCGGATGTCTTCGTGTTGTGTGACCACACTGCATGTTCAAGAAGCATTGCTGCCGACGCAGCGTAACCCACTAACATCAGACCAGGTCGGGGCAGTAGAGGCGAGATCCTCGTGGGACGACCGTAAATTTCATCTATCGTTTGGAAAGCAGCTCTGACGGCTTCCAGCGGTGCCCCCACTTTGCTCCCGAGTTCTGGTGAGCAGGAATCGAGGATCTTAGTTCCCCACTTTTCGACCCAAATTCAGTTCTCGAGCATTTGCAGCCGAGCAGAAAGACGAACTGACATTCATGAATGCTGCAAGAGTGGTTGGGTCATTGGCACTACGCAAAAGATCCAAGGCGAGCACGGAAGTTGTGCCTTCCCAGATCTTCTCCACTAGAGCATCGCGGATAGACCTGTCCATGTACGATTTGAGTGCAGATTAACTACCGCCATGACAATGGTACTTACCTACCGATGCCCACCTCTTCCATGTAACCCATTCCTCCTAGAGTTGTCATGCTCTCCTCCATAGCCGAAGCCGCCTTCTCCGCAGTAAACGCTTTGACTACAGCGGTCAAAATCCTCAGCAATGATTCATCATCCTTGCTCGCGACACTAGCCTCCACTTTCCCCATGAACAAAATCGTGCCAAAGACAAGGTGGGTCAGGGCACGATAGACGAGACTGATGGAGGCTAACTGCGCTACGTGCATCGCATTCTCTTCGAGCAGTTGCTTACCACCCGAGATTCTCCTGACCTTTGAGTAAGCAACGGCAATCTCGAGACATTTGCGCAGGTGGCCCGTTCCAGAAATTGCACTATGGATACGGGTGATATAGAGAACAGGAAGGATATTCTTGACACCATGATTGAGTGAGCCAAGGCGGTAAGCAGTCGTCGATTTCAAAGTGAGCTCGGCTGTAGGTACCATGTGCGTCCCAATCTTGTTCTTTAGTCTGTGAGTGTAGATGCCATTGCTAATCGGAGACGGGGAAGGTTCTCCGGGCTGCAGGACGAGCGGGATGCGAAGGGGAACTAAGAAAAGGGAGAGTGAACGCGAACCATCTTGGATGTCCCCTGTGCGCGCCAGTGCGACAGATACATTGCTGTCAGTAGCACTCGAGAACCATTTGAACCCATCCAATTGGTATGCTGGCCACATTGGATCCCCGGAATGTTCAGTTTGAATAGCGATTGTTTCAGTGAGGGATACATCTGACCCGCCTGGTCGCTAAAGATCACATGTGAAATGCGCTGCAATATGAGAGGGGGGGGGTGCACATGCCTCGGTCATCCATTGTCCTGATGTAAAGGCAACGGATGGAACACGACTGTCGACAAGTAAGAAATTCGTTCGTGTTCCTTGGTCAACGTGCGCACCTTGTAAGACGAGGGAATAACTCGGTCTTCATCTCCGGGGTCCCGACGAGCTCAAGGACTTGTATGTCATCAGTGCATTAACGATATCAACTCGAGATCGACCTCACTCCTGGCGCACCCATCTGTCATAGATATCGGGCACCCTACCTGAAAAGTGCCCGATCTTGAAGTCCGACCGACTGCGCAACAAAGACGAACTCGGCTCACCACATGGGAATCCCCGACGAGCATATGCAACTTGGCGAATCCATATGTCCTGCTAAACTCGCCGTACTTTCGCTCGTAAAAGATGCCGGGGATGCCTTCCTTGAAGAACACGCCTTTCAGCTCCTTCCATGCTTCCGAGGTGTCAAGCTGGTCAATCCGTTGCCCCCAGTGGTTGTACTGGGTCAGGCGTGGAGGGGTGGCGCGTTCGCTGATAGCACGAATGCCTTTCAACACAAGTCAGGATTTGGCCCATTGAAGTATCGAGGGAAAAAAACACACTCACTGGTGATCACTTCCGTGCCAAGACGCACGAGGTCGGGTTCAATCTCGTTTGCTATCCTGCCAGTGGGATGTCCATGAGCGAAAGCTTAGTCACCGGAGTTGTCCCACTTTGAAGGCAAAAGCCTCTTGAGTAGACTGGGCAGCACTGGGTCACTGAGATATGCATTTCGCTCAGTGAAATGAGTCTGCAGGGTGGGGGCTGCACTCAGATACAACAATACCATGATGCAGACTCGACGACGTACCAACTGGAATCCGTCTTCTGCTCGCATGGTACCTTCGTACGGGACCGTGAAGTCCTCTCGCCAGGGAACACCGTGAATGGATCCGTTGTGAATTATAGTACATTTATCGCATGGATAAGTTTGATTACATCGGTACATCCCATGACCACCTGTGACAATCTTAGATGTACTGTCCACTAAATGAATAGCCAGGGCCCATCCAAGGGTTAGCACGAAATAGATACACCGCCGCAGCCCACAGCCAATGAAATTCGCGTGATCAAGAACGAAGAATAGTCCGTTACTCTACTCCGAAACCTTCCGTTTCCCTGATTCGAGAATTAGTATACAATCCTTGCGCGGGCAACGAGATTCGACGTACTCAATGGCATACGTTAGTTTCCTTTCCAAACTCTCATAATCTTCGTAAGGGGGGAGCTCGATCCTATTGAAACATGTGTGGCTCCGCGGCAGTTGTGAAGGATCTCCGGACTTGTCGATCGTGAACCTCCTGGGCCCGTCCGATCCTTGCAGATCCTTGAAACCGTTGACGGGAACCCGTGAAGTCCCAGTTGCAAACTGCAGCAAACGAGCTTTGCGCTCAGTCGGCCAACTCCGAATGCATTGCCAAAACCACTCGATGACCTGGTCTGTCTTCTCGTAGCCGCGGTAGTCGGTGTACGAGATCCAATCATCCCTGTGACCAGTCAAATCAGTCGTCTCGGCTTTTTTGCCACTTCATCAAGAAACGTACGTGTCAATCTCGGACATGCCGCCGATCAATAGCTCCAACTCCCGTTCATCAAACACGTCAATCAATTCCGAAGGAATGAGCTCCCTAAATCCTTCTTGGAATGCGGTTGTTTGTTCCTTTATCCTTGTCTTGGTGCGGTACTCAACGACAGCTTCGACATACTCCTTTTTGTTCTCTTCGGTGACGGCGATATGGGCTCCGCCAGGCTTGAGCTCTACTTCAATGATTTCTCCGAAGCGGTCCTCGGTAACTGAAAAAGTCTCGTCGAGAACATCAGTAGTGTCGTTCTTCCTAAGATTCAGATGATAGCGGTTAGCCAGCTCCACTGGGGATAGAGAACGGCCCTTACAGCATCCATACTAAACTCCTGTGCAGATCTGCATCAACGGCCTCCAAGTCCGAAAGAGACGTTTTTTTGCCCAGGATCATCTTGTAGAAGCTTGTAACGAAGTAAGCGTCTAAGAAGCGTCTATGGAATATCGCCAATCCCATGATCCTGCCAATGAACTTGAAGTAAGTCAAATGCTCAGGGTTAATCCCAGACATCCAATTGAGTTGAAGTGTATAATTGTCGTGTGCAGAGTATTGGAAGAGCCCATACGACGGATCGAATATCTCATGGGAAATCAGGAAGAACCATTCCCTAGGGGGAAAATCAGTGGTGGGCCAGGAATATACCTTTCGTCATACCTGGAGACTCCTCCATAATCCAGACCATCTTCGCCCTCGAACCTAATGACCAACCTCCTTTTCATGTCATCGCCACGCAACTTCATGACCGCAGCAAAACTGTCTTCCAGGACCCGACTTCGCCGCACCTTGAATTCACATTTGCCCTCCTTCGTTCTCATAGAAGGCTGGCTCCGGAAGTAAATCACCTTTCGTCTATAGTCTCGCTTATACTGGGGGGCACTCGAATCTAGGTTGCTCGGCAAACGCGGATCATCCCATGTCGTTGTGCGAGTGTTATGGTCGACGAAGTAAACACGGCTTGTGGAGGTCAACCGCATTTCCCATCCAGATGGAAGTGGGCCGAGGTTGGCACTGGCATTAGCAGAGGCGGAAGCAGCGGCAAGGGTGACCTGGGATGATCGCGGATCGCTCCATGTGGTCGACCTCGTGTGATGATCCACGAAGTATGGCCTGCCTTCAGGAGTGCGACGTTCCTCCCATCCTTCTGGTAACGGGACATCGGCATAAATTCCACTAGAACCGGAAGGTTGTGGCGGGTGGGATTGTGATCGGGATGACGACGGTGGACGCTGCGATGAAGTCTCTGATGCGGGAACAGGACGTTGCCACGTGGTAGAACGGGTATTGTGATCAACATAGTATGCTCTTCCATTTGCATCGAATCGACGTTCCCAGCCATGCGGGAGAGGGCCGACCTCATCCCGATGAATCGAACCCAAGTTGGTTGCACTGTCGGCAGGTGACACGCCAAGCCCGCTGGGAGTGCTTGACTGATGTCTGAGTAGGTGAGATGTTTGTGAGACAGGAGAGAGAGTTGCATCGCCGGCAGTGCGGGGCCGGGTGGAGGCTGAAGTTGGAGGGCCCTCAAGAGGAGTGAAGGAAGACATGGATGAATACTGAGGGCTATGTGGTGATGATTCTGGTCGAAGGGAAGGGGTGCTCCTACGTGAACGCAATGTCGAAGACGCTGCGTCTGAAAGCTGTAGCGCGGGAAGGGCGCCGAGCGCTTGTTCAGCACGGACCCGTGATCCTCCGATATGGGGTAGAGAGAGTGAAAAGAGGAGTTTGCCGTAGACTTGGGCACCACTTGAGGACTGGGTGAGATCTCTGCTGATGAGTCCTGGTGGGGTTGATGGTGAGAAGAGGAATGAGGACGGGAGGAGGAAGTTACCGTGTCCGTTTACAGAGAAGGCAAGGACTTCTTCTCCGCCCAACTTGACGAGACCAAGGAAACCTTGGTCTCTTTTTCTAAATCTCTTTTGGTCAAAGATCTGGATGACTATAGTAGATGAATGCCGGACAGTGCTGCGTGCACCAATAGTGAGGACGGTGCACTCCGACGGAAAGGAAGACTGACATATCAAAATGCTGATTCCACGCTGGAGAAAGGGTACGCCTGACTACGTTTGTGGTGTATGTCTGATCACCGTCGACAGAAACAACGGCAAAGGGGTCTGGAAGACTGAAGACCTCTCGCTTGACGAGGGAGTTGGCGGCGAGAACTAGGGGAGATGTTGGGAGGTGCACAGCAAGCGTGAGGTGATGGGCGTACCTGTGATTCGAACCGTGAAGTGGTCCTCGGTCGACATCTACACCAGGGGAAAGGAAGGTAGAAGAATGATGAAGGTGGCAGACGATGTCACGATGCGAGAGAGAAAAGAGGAGTTATTCTTGGGCTGGCGCTAGCTTGCAGGCCGGCAATGGCAGTGGCAGTCGTCGTAGCGACGTTGCTTTGTCCCGCCAGCGCCTGAAGGCGTGAGTTGTGTATATGAGCAACTGGCAGAGCACTGGCACCGGCTCACACGTCTGACAACTGTAACAGTCTGACAAGCGACACGTGATCCCTGTCAAAGGCGTGCACAGGGGCTATTACTACCTTGTACAGAAACTCGTCCTATGCCCTGCAGCTGGTGGTACTGTATGGCATAGTGACGGCGACCTATCTAAATTCGAGGTCAGGAGTCATGGAAAAGCCTCAGGACGCTCACGAAAGCTCAACAATCACCTTCGAGTGGACACTCCGAGGACTCAAATCCTTGTTCGATGCAAGGTAGCCCAGCGTCTTCCCAAACGTGGCTGTCACACTCACAAACGCACGCACAGCAAAGGAGAGTCCAAGTCGAAAGCGACAAAGTCGGTCAAATTCGGGGGTGGACAATGGCAGGTGCGCTGGTCTCGCCCTGCCGTCCACTTGACCCCAGTATTCACAATCCTCAGATCTTGTTTTATGCAAACTCGGGAACGGAAGGCGGAGGTTTCGTTAGCTTATACCTCTCTTGTGAGGTCGGTGGTACTTGCTCCATCACCGTCCAGTGTCCATTGACACATCCCAGCCAACCGCAGAGGAAAAGGACAACGCCGTAGACGGAAGGTATGTCTCTGCACCTATTATCCGCGCATCTTATCCACCTCTGTTAACGCAGATGGGTCCGGGAAGGTGTCTTCAAGTTCAGTTTCGAACTGCGAAGGCAAGCCATACCACAACTGCCCCATTTTACTAATACTGACTTGCTGCTGTTCTTTCAGCTTAGGGAAAACAGTACTCTTCAACATCAAGGAAGCACACAATCATTCATTTTCTTCGAAAGTTTGTCATGTCTTTTTGTTGCACTCACCTCCCTCACCCATCTTCACAGACCGCAAACTGGGGATGGTATGATGCCGATCAAATTCCGACCTTTCCGCCTCTTAAATTCTTCACAGGGCCCAGTTTGCTAGGCGAGATCATGTCTATTATCACTCTACTCCAGTCAAGGAATCGGATGCGTTCTTGATTATCTGCACCATCACATCTTCTCCCCAGCCTCCAATACAACCTCCACCCAATCCCACACAACTCGTCCCGAAGAGCTATTTGGACTGTGTTGGTGCACTCCTCGACGATCCTCTCTACTCCGACGTCGAGTTTGTGGTCCCGAAGAGAAGTAGACCCAAGGAGAAGCGGGTTATATACGCCAACAGGAAATTACTCCAGCGTGCTGATTACTTTCAATCCAGTAAACCGCTCTACTTTCCCATCTCGTCAGGGGTACTCATTATTTCCTAGTGTTCGGCTCCGGCTTTGTGGAAGCCTCTATGGATGTTACTATGGGTCATCTCCAGCCGGACCATGATGAAGGAGACACCGCATCCGATTCTACTTACTTATTTCGCCAATTCGAAGACTCGGACGATGAAGAGGATGATCTCATGTCAGATTCCCCTGACGAAGTTAGTTTCGACGGTACTATCGAGACTGACGTTCCGGAGACTAGCATTTCTCACACCACGGGTGAAGCACCCGTGGTTGAAGATAGTGCTATCAAACACCCCGAAGAGGCAGAAAACACAGAAAACAACGTTGTACCCACGATTTTTGCCGAAGGAGACGAGGCCCGCAACGTTAGGCCAAAGCTCTCTCACCCTTCTTCCCCAAGAAGCAAAGATGTTTCCATCATGACAGATCCAGATTGTTCGAATCGTGTCTATTTACTCCGGGAGACACCAGCTGTTCCAGGACCCAAGAAGATGCGGGTTATCGTAGGCGATGTTGCTTATGCGACATACAAAGCTGTTCTTTACTATGTGCGACGATCACTTGGACAGATTCTTGATTTTCACTCACCAGCCGTCACAGATATACACAGATGTTGTCGTTTTTGCTCCACTGTCGTCGTCCTTTACGGCTGCCGCATCATCGAGGAGGATGACAGCGATAACAGCTACAGCAACACCGTCCGACAGCCAGTCGAGTTTAAATGACGGTCCGAAAGCTCTTACGCACACTGACAACCCTACGTCAAGGCGAGAGTGGATCAAGAGGTGGCAACAATGTCGACCGGGACGGCCTGCACCCTGCTCTGCGAAAGCAGTATATCGTTTGGCAGACAGTAAGTAGATCGCAACATATATCGTGACCCAGTCTCTGAGTCCGTAGAGCTTGGTCTCCTGGAGCTGAGAGAAAGGGCATACCAGGTAGGAGATGCCACTCATCCATGTACCAAGCTCTAACCAATCTGGTTAGCACATTCAAAAGTCTCTCACTGTGGAGAATATTCCATTCGAGGTGTTCTCTCCTTTCTCTGCTACTTTTTCCGAGGTGAGAAAGGTGCAGGTGAACTACTTTTTGGAACGCTGGAGTGACATTCGAGCGTCGGACGCCATGCGCAATGTGTGGCGTCAGATTCGCAACGGACGGCACCCAGGCTTTGAAGAAGGTCCGTGGCTTTTGCTTAACTGCACAATTCGGCGCTCATGGCGGGCATCGTTCAGTGTGGCCTTCCATTGCCCTTCATCTGGAGTTCAATCCACGCACTGGGGCGTTGGCCGATGCAGAATCGCCCGAGACCTAACTGCTGTCGCACGATGTATGTATGTAACGGAGATCGATTCACGTAAGATATTTGGACTGTCATGTATAAACTTGCATATAGGACATAGCCTTGAAATATGTATTTCTTTCACACCGCAAGGATATCATCTCCGTAACATGTTCAATTGATGTGAGGAACATCGAGAGGAACATCTACTCCACTCGAAACTGGAGTTATTCAACGCTTGTAAGACTGCCAAAGTCCGTCCCTGAAACGCTGCCATTGCCATCAGAAACGTCGCCTTCGTCACCCCCTTCATCTCCGTGTTCTATCGTCCGAGAAGCCTTGTTTGTATTGAGCTGCTGCTGCTGCTGCTCAGGGCCTGCAATCGAATTCAGACCTGACGTCGCTCCTGTCCGTTGACATGTGGTAGACCCTTTGAGTGTGCGAACGCAATCATGATTGAGGTGACGAATCACCGTTGAGGAAAGAGCCGAAAGAGCCGAAAGAGCGGCTTGTACCGGACGGCTGAGAAGAGGGCCTTGGTGTCTGGATCAAACGTCTTGGCGTGCCGGGACGTGAAGTAGATGGAGTGTCGCGTTCAAGTGTGTGGTCAGTGGTCCGACGGGTCGCCTCCCTGGCGCGGGTGGGATGAGGATGTGCAACTGTCGGCGATGGATGACGTGGGAGGTGACCGTGGTCACCCGACGCAGAACCAGAGGGAGCCGTGTTTAGGGAGACATCAGCAGGAACGAAGAGCTGTTGATCGTCGAGGTTGGCGTGTTCGTGTAATGCAACCAGTGTTTTGCGATCTGTTGGCTGAGATGGGATACGATGGAGGTAGCCGAATCTAAACAAAAGTTTTACTTCTTCTTTGGCCGTCGTGAAATGATGAATGGGAACACACCCGAAAACACATCCAAGGAGTCCTTCCCCACCCCAATGGCGGTTCGGAACAAGGACGACCTCTCGAAGGTTGCTAAACAAACGTGTCGTGAGTGTCGGATAAGCAAGTCTATGTCCAGGAAGCATACTCGAAATCATAGGAGTAAACATAGACCCGTAAGGGTTTATCTACGTGCTGGATTGGTGCAGGTCAGAAAGATGTGCGGCCAGACTGGTAGAGGACACCATACGGCTTCTACCACATCATAGAAATCGTTTTCAGCGCTCAGGACACCACCAGACCAACCGATTATCCAGTCGCCATACGGAACCAGACCGGCACTCTCAGCAGGGCTTCCCTCCATCACTTCGAGTACGTGCCATACGTTGTCAGTCGCGGACTCGAATTCGCACATGCGCATACTAAGACCAAGCAGGGAGGGTTGTGACGAGGTACCAGAGTCTTCCAGCGGAAGAGTCGCCTGTTGTACGAGTGCCCATCCACGAGAGGGCACGATAGGAACCGCTGTCAGGAAAAGCGCGATGGATGTCGAAGATTTGCAAGTGGCAAGTGAAGAAGCGACAAACCTCGTGTTTCACGCGTCTTGCTGCTCCATACGAGGAGGTTTAGAGCTCTTCCTTCGTGTTCCTCGACGATTCGCTCTAGCTCAGTTGCGTGAAGTTCTGTCCCAGCAGAGAAGGAATCTATGTCGTTGTAACCGACGATGAAGTCGAAGAAGGGTTCAATGGATGTCTGAGATGCTGGGGAAGACGGGGTGACTCGTAAGACATGAAGGGCATGAGATGTCTGGACTTGTGAGCTTGTCGACTGGCTGGCACCCATTGCAGCAGAAGGCGATAGTGAACATGCCACACTCTACCAGCTTACATGGGGTCACGTGGTGCGGTCGTCCGAAAGAGGAAACCTCCTGAGGACCAGTGTGGTCGAGCGAGACGTACTTCGCCATCGGCGCATCATACAATGTAACACCGTGTTCTCCCCGTAAAGTACCACATGACATTTACAAAGACATTGAATATTTGTGGATTGGGTGGTGTCGCATTTGGGAGATGGTAATAGCGAGAACAAGTCGCAACTACCTATACATCGTTAAGCCAGAGCAGTCCTATGGCAAGGTGTGCTGTAACGAGTATAATCTGACCAACGTCAGCAAGACTGAGGATCGGGGGATGTCTGGGTCTGCCGGCTATAGTTTGTAAAGGCTTCTGTCAGTATCTTTGGAAAGGAGGTGCAGAGTGGCGTACTACTACATGTATTTGTCCTTGTTTGTCATAGCTACGTTTCGCTTCCCCAAATTTTCATCCGCAAAAAAGACCCAAGGGCGCAAGTCTTGGTCGCGTTTATTCAGAGTGTCGAGGTTTTGCTGTCAAGAACCGGCTACATATGCGGCATGCGGTGAGCAGTCTTGTGTACTGCAGAAAATATTACAATTGACCTCATGTTCTGTCTAGCTAACATATGTTACTTTGTCGCCGTATCCTCCGAGCGCATACCTCCAACCCAGCTTCCGCCCAACGACTCGTCCAAGCTCATGTCCGTGATAGAACATCTTCTAACCTCAGATACAGCCACGCCAATCTTGTCACTCGCGAGAGTTTCCCGAAAGTGGCGGTACAGCCATCCGCCATTAGACCCAATGACCCGCCCCCAGATCCAAGAGCAGCCCTGTTGGAGAGAGTGTTGCGTGTATCGCGTTACTCGGTGCCAAAGACGGCAAAAGATTCTAAACTGGTGGCGAAGCAGGCCATGTCTGAGAAAACCAAGCATGGCCCTTTTGATGCCTACGCAGAATTACGCGCCAAAGATCCCACATTATCTGCCTCTCTGCCAACCGACGTTCTTTGCCGCCTCGCAGAAGGAGCTGTCAAGTATGGATCTCAGGATATCGTGGCTAGTCTTACAGCAGACGTACTGGACGACCATCTCCTTCACGAACAGCAGTGTGCCGAGGTAGCTGTGTCCCTCCTCTGCGTCCCTCGCCGATATTCCAGTCTATTGGACACACAGACGACACTATCCCTACTCACAATCATCCGTCGCCAAGATCGACTCTATGTCTTGCCCGCACCAGCAGCATTGCACGTAATGAAAACCATCATAGATGATACAACTTCGGACACGCTTGACCAATCCTTGATAAATTTCGTCCTTGGTCCTTTCCTGAAACACCTCGCATCGCTCCAGCCGCCTACGGGAGCAAAAGCTGTATCTTACCGACCTCCTGAAGCCACTTCCCTCGCATACGCGTTAATCGACAAGTTTGTATCGCTGAAGCGATATCACCAAGCTTTTGAACTTTTCCAGACCCTTTCTGATGGTGGTCATATACCTGCCGAAGCGTTCCTGGCCGAGGTCCCATCTCCGCTCGCGCATGATTTCGCAGTAATTGTGAGATGTACACTGGCGCGTGCTTGTCTGCATTGGGACTGGCATTATCGTGGTGTGGGGTTCATTGCGTCGATCATGAAGTCGCAAGATTCGCTCAAACAGGATTTAGAACCCCTTGCGCTAGAACTACTGCATGCTTCTCTCGAGAAATGTTCTCTCGCGCAGTTCAAAGCATGTGCTTGGCTCATGTGCCATCTCGTGGATCCTCGCTGTGGTATAACGATTCCCGCCAAAACTGTCCATCTCTTCTACAGCCGGGCATTGCGTGTGGGTGATTGCGAATCCGCCCACGTGTTCTACAGTCACACCCAGTCTCGTCGAGTCAAAGCGATGAGGAGTTACCCATCACCCCAAGGCGCGACGTTAACGTGGTTAATGGCATATTTCGCCAGACAAAAACATGACGTGCATCTCGCACGTTCTCTGGCTAAACAAGTTGTTGACATGTCGGAGCCCGTACCCCGCTATGATCGAGGTCGATTCATCGCCCTGGCTGCCAGCCTGGGGTTCGCGACGGAAGCGCGTGCGCTTTGGGAGAGATACTCGGTGGGTTATGGACACGAGTTCGTGGTTGGGAACGCAGCAACGATGCTCCGGGTGGTTAGTCTATTCACTCGGCGCGACTCGTGGACGCGGGCGAAACTGGAGAGGAAGATGGTTCGGGAGCCTTGTGTGGACGAAGGGTATTCGGACCTGGATGAAACGAGGGGGACCCATTACTACCGGTTTGCCCGTCGAGTTCTGGGGGCATTTCGGGAGTCGATACTACCGCTGGAGGAAGCAAATCACTTTGACCTGAGCGCGCTTGCGCGGGGATATTTCATGCTCGGGGAGATGAGCGAGGGGTTTCGTCCGTTGCGAGTGTTGATTGGGCGGCGGGAGATGCCAGACCGACACGACATCAATATTGCGCTTTCTGCCGTGGCACGCCAATCACCGAGGGCGGCGTGTCAACTGGTGTACCGGATGGTCGATCAGGGATTGCGGCCGGACGGGGTCACGTTTGGCACCGTGTTGCATGAGGCGATCGTGCACGGAGACGCCAAGCTGGTGACGGAAATACTTGACCGGGCACGAGAAGCTGGTGTGTCGCTATCGTCAAAGACAATGGTATCGCTGATCCAGGCGAGCGTGGCGGTCGGAGAAGGCACGGACGATGAACGGCTGGAGGCTAATGTTCGGCAGGCATGGGACGTTGTGCGGACGGCAGGGGAGTGGAGCGTTGTGCATACGCCGAACGTAGGGAAGTGCTGCATCGTTGCGTGCCTGCACCTGGAGGATCCAGTGATGGCATTCAACTTCTGGGCGCGTCTGATACGGGGCAAGACGGAGTGGGGAGACGGGCAACAGAGGACGCAGCGACGGGCGATTAGGATTATGGTGCGACGACACTGCGCAGAGGGGAGACTGGACGTCGGACGGGGACGGGCGATGCTGCGTGCGCTGGGGGATAGGGGTGTAGATAACGTGACTAGCCATGAAATTACATAATTATCCTTGAAAATAATAAATAATGCAGGGATTTCAGCACTGAACTTGCCTTTTGATACCCACCATGCCCAGCGCTAGAGCAAAAAAAGCTTACGCTAATTCTGGATCGCTGATAGACCCCAAGTCCTTTCTCTGGCTGCCTTCGTCCTCCCTCCCTCCATCGTCCTGCCACACCGTCCCTTCCAACGCTCCCCGCCCTTCCTTTTCAGTCTTCTAGCTTGTCATGTTAATCTTTCCTTTTCTCTCCCAGATCCATCACTGACCCCCTTCCTTTCTCTTAGGCGGCAATCTCAGAGTGCGTCCACCCCGCATCACGTCATCCTACCTTCCCTTTATGCTTGACATCAGGTTGCGATGCCTGCAGAGCTCGCAAGGTTCGTTGTGCCAAAGAAAACCCCGACGATCCCAAGCAATCATGCAAGCACTGCATCGCACTGGGTATCCCCTGTACCTATGACTACCAGCCCAAGAAAAGAGGCCCCCCCAATCTGTGCGCCATTCTCCATCCACAGACCTCCCTATTCATCATTTCGCTAGTTATTTGCGTCGTCTACAAGAGGCTGCCGCCGCCGTCGCGCAAAACTCCCAACCAGATACCCGCGACCCCGCTGCCCCTGATGCAAGATCCCCAATTTCCGCCCATTGCTCCCTTGCCAGTCCCACCCGGGCCCCTGTCTCCCCTCCACTTCCACAATCAACCCCATCTTCTTACCTCGAGCCCTCCCTCACACCAATTCAAACAGCCCCCTCGATCATACCACCCTCCCGTTACCCTATCACAGCCGATTCATTCCACTATTCGCCCGTTAGCGCCGTCCCACAGACTTTGTTCAGCGGTTCGCACGAGTCCACTGCAAATGGAGTCCTCACACCAAAGGCCGAAGACACTCAGCAATACGCATCGGCCGAACCCTATGCCTCATTTTCTGCCCACAGCTGGTCGTACAAACACCATCAGCCGTTGCCTGTCCTCCCCCCAACGGCTATTCCCCCCCTTTCATACTTCTACCGCCCGCACCGCCTAGAAGACATCGCTCACAGGGACACCATATCTCTCATTATCGCCCTTTTCTTCGATTTCGTTTACCCACTCACCCCCTGTGTTCACAAGCCATCGTTCATGGCCGACCTACATTCGCACAGGGAAGAGCGGGATCCCTTGTTCTTCGCCTTAGTCATGTCAACAGTCGCGTCTACTCTTGTGCAGGTCCCGAGGTCTTATCTTCCCATGGAACGTGCAGTCGTGCAGAAGCTCGCTCAGACTTGCTACGAAGCCAGCCGGCACATCACAATCGTTTCATATGATCCTCCCACGTCCATGCACGTCGTCGTTCGCTATTTGTACGACTTTATCCGTACCTTGGCGATGTGATCTGAATTTTCCTTAGCGACTCCATCTACCACTTTTGCGAGGGACATGACGCGACGCAACATGCAGCCTTTGGCGAAGCTGCCCATATCGCCGTCACCCTCCGTATGCATGAAGAAGCATCCTATGAAGGATTGGACCCAATCGAATGCGAGGTCCGCCGCAGGACTTTTTGGCTACTTTTCGGAGGTATGTATACACTCTATCTGCTTCAAGCAAGCGTAAACTCTCTCTGCCTCGTTACTCAGCCGACAAATCCATGTCAATTTTGTTGGGACGACCTATATGTCTTCGTGACGAAGACTGTACAGTTCATTTTCCCAAGGAGCTCGACGATGAATAGTGCGTACCTCCTTTGCAAAAATGACCGTTAGCTCAACACTACTTTGTTCTCGCGCCGTCTATCCAGCATTACACATAGTGCATATTTGCCCCAGCCACATGGAAAGACAGCGATTGTGTCCGGCCTAAATTATATATCTAGAATATTTGCCTTACTGGGAGAAATACTGGTTCGTATCAGGGTAGACAAGCGATCACCTCCTCAGGGACAGTTTGCCACGGCGCGTCTTGAAGAGGTTCAGTCGTTGCATTCGCGTATCCTAGGGGCCCTTATCCATGCACCGGAACCACTGCGTCTAAAGCAGACTCACCAACACAACCGCCTCTCAGCCGAATACGGCGGTGCTGGCTTCCGGCAGGCGACGTTCGCGGAAGTGAAAGACTTTTTCGACAACCCCAAGGCGTCCCGTGCAAATGCCTTAAATCCGTTTCTAGTCATGCAAGCAAATCTTTACGTGACCCAGGTAATTTTTTCTTCACTATTGCTCTGCACCATGGTTTGGTAATTAGGGTGCCCCAGCAACTCGTCCGCTTTGTCATTGAGCAATACCGTGATGAACTTGTGATCTCTTTGCAAGGTAACATCGACGAGCATCAGGTTGCGGAAGACCGAGAAGCTGTTGCAAGTGATCTTCTTAATATTCTTCACAGGTGACTTCTATTGCATGCCGAGATCGTATGATGCTGAAAACCTCGACAGCATCCCTATTCAGTCAATAGCTACTAATGGACCCTCGTTGGTGAGACCTTGCAGTTTGGCGCTTTCCAACACCTGACACTCTACAGGTCCACAAAGTACGGTTTGTCGCCTCTACGTTACTCGATGCGGTCCGCAAAGCAGAGACCGCCCCTGCGTCTGCTGCGCGGGCGCATGCATTTCTTTGTAAGTGGTTTTCACCACCACTGTACTGACTCACTAACCACGCTTTGCACCCAAGGGGATTTCCTGTCAATTCTATCTGAGATTGAACGGAATTATCTGTGAGTTTCTCTCATTGAACCCTATCTGGCGCGAAGCTTACCATCAACAGCCTGGATGATGACCGAGATGGTACTTCAATTGCTGAAGGGATGCCTATCGTCTGACAGGCTCACATCTCGCCACTCTTTGCTACCCTTGTGCTCCGTTTGCTTTTCGAGTTTTGTGATATCCCAATGTTTTGGCGTGCTGCTAGCACTACACGATCGTTACGCGTGTCATATCTATATCCATTAGTGTAATTTCGATGTCTCAATTAATGGAAGTACCATTAATCGAGCCCACGAACCGGCTCTGAATCGGTTCACCTCGATCACGTGTCATGACGATGTCGAGGCACCCTTTTGTCCTTTGTACCAGCATGCTCAAGAGCAACTGTCCTTTGAAGCAAACCCCACGTTGACATGTCATCAGACTATGAAGGTAGCACCAAATCGAATCCTGTCCAGATCACAGAGGGTAAGTTCACATCGAATTGCCATTCCTCGTGTTTCTGAGGATGGACGCGTCCTTGCCCATTTCCTGTACCGCATTCATCTCTTGTAGACGAAGCTGCTGTCTACGATCGGCAAATACGGCTATGGGGTCTCGAAGCTCAGCAACGGTGAATTCTCGTGTATGTACGACCTCCAGTCCAGAGACTGACTGTGTGGTGGTACAGAATGCGAAATGCGACCATTCTAATCGTCCGGTTGCGGGGAACCGCAACCGAGGCCATTAAGAACATCGTCCTCGCCGGAATTGGAAAGCTTGTTATCGTTGACACGGACCAAGTCAGCGAAGAAGACCTCGGGACAGGTTTCTTTTTCCGAGACGATGATGTGGGGAAAAAGGTATTTTGATTATAATCACGCTTTTCTGCGAGTGGCGTTGTGGACTGATGAAGCTATTATTCGACAGAAAGTAGATGCTGCCAAGACCCGGATAGAAAGTCTAAACCCGCTCGTCACTATTCAGACGCTAAGTCACGACGCGCTGCAAGAGCGGGAGTCACTTGATGCACTAGTAGGGGGCGTCGACCTTGTTTGCATGACCGATTGGGATCGTGAAGGACTGGTGAGATATCCCGGATGTTCATAGACTCATCTTCACCATGCTGACTGGCCCTGTCTCTCAAGATTCGTATGAACGAAGTTTGCCGGCGTTTTGGGAAACCATTTTACGCCGGTGGAACCTTTGGTCTGACGGGTTACATTTTCTGTGATCTACTCAAGCACGATTACATTTCCCCGTGAGTATTTCCTAATATTCGTTCTTCATCTAAATTTGTTCCTTATCGTGTACCGATTGGTATAGCGATCGGTCTGCTCCGAGTGATGCACCTCGCAATATAAAAGCTAGTGCAGTTTACTCACCTTTGCACATGGCCTTGCGCCACCGATGGTCTATCTTGACGAGAAGACAGACGAAGGAGCTAAATCCGGCTGTCGTGCATGGAATACTGGGTGTGTTGAATTAGATATCGTTCCCACCGAGTGTTGACGAGTAACGGATGGTGAAGCCATCTGGGAGTACCAGTACACCCACTCTGGGAAGCTTCCGGAGAGCCTGGAGGAAGCGCCACAGCTTCTGTCGATAGCCAATTCGTTGTTGGAGACATCTGGTGTCAACAAACAAGTGCTTGATACGATGCCACGGGAGCTGATCGAGTGAGTGCCATGGTATACATCGGAGAACTGTGGTGCTGACACAGTCTTTGCAGGACGCTGTCCACCGCGGCCTCTCACGAGTTTTCGCCGGTATGTGCTGTTGTTGGCGGAATGCTGGCTCAAGATATTCTGAAAGCACTGGCTGCACGAGAAGCGCCGATAGCCAACTTGTTTGTGTTCGATGGAACGAGCGGTAGTGGTACGGTCTGTCGAATGAATATGTAGAATACGGCGAGGTGGAATGCATGAATATTTTGACTCCCAAGGGTATGTCGATCGTGGGACGGTGTCAGTCCAAGTTTGGATAGCCACGTTTGGCGCAGTCTGTACGTTTGTTAGTTCCCGTGCTCCGTCTGCTCCTCTCCCCTCAACGTCCATGCAGCGCAAACCAGCCCAGAGCGCGCAGGATTACTACGCCATCCCACAGAGCCCTCAACCAGCAAATATGTCAGGCTCACAGTCAGCCTCCAGACCCCCGGCCAGGTCATCTTCTGTCAGCAGTCAGTTTCAGCCAGGCAGAGGTGCTATCGCTCAAGGTGTTGCCACTGGTGCGATTGGTGGCGCCTATGGCCCATATTCCGTGTGTCTCCCCCCAGCTCTTCTGATTCTCTCTGAATCCTTCCTCTTGTAGTACAACCCCTCGACAGCCCGAGACAACGCTTTTCAAAACGCTCGATTTAGCGCTGCTCCCTCGGAAGTCTCCTCCTTGACTGGAGCTGAGCAAATGCCCAGTGCACTCGCGGCGAATTCCTCTTCGGTACCCCCGTATATGTGGGATACAAGGGACCCCGATCTAGACGACGCTCTCCATAACCCTGATCCCGTCCAGGACGCAGCGCTCGATAATTCTTTCACTTTTTTCTCTGCTCGAGGGTGGGCAAATGTCTTCGCGCTCTTTGTCCTTGTGGTCGGCTTGGTCACTCTTTTCGCTGGCTACCCTATCATCCACTATTACACGACAGCCTCAAGCGCATCGTCTGGATACAACCTCGGTGGTATCAACTCTACCGGTCAAGTACCAAATCTTCCTGGCCTGCCAAGACTCGTCGATCCCGATACACCCTCGTCCGCACAAACTCGGGTTGGCAGCGATGGTTATACATACCAACTCGTGTTTAGCGATGAATTCAACGCAGACGGTCGAACTTTCTGGCCAGGCGATGATCCTTTTTGGGAAGCATCCAACTTACACTACTGGTGAGTTCCACCAGTTAACGAGTGTAGAGGTAACTCGGACACTCACATCGGTGTACGCTTAGGCCCACGGCTGACTTAGAGTGGTATGATCCTCAGGTACGCCGATATCCTGGCCAAGCTTAATGATAACCTCTAACTGGTCTCCGAAGGCGGTGACAACAAAAGACGGAAAGATGGTAATCACGATCTCCGAACAACCCACTCACAATTTGAACTTCATGAGTGGTACGTAATCGACTTGTGGAAGTTTCGTCCATTGCCGACTCTCTCACCAAAGGTATGATAACTTCATGGAACAAGCTGTGCTTTACCACTGGGTATCTTGAAGTTAGCATCAGTCTGCCGGGATCGTCTCAGGGTCCCGGGTTTTGGCCTGGTGAGTGCCTCGTTTACCCTTGTATCCTGTTGGCCTCTTACCAGTGATAGGCGCATGGACTATGGGCAATTTGGTAAGTTCTTCTTGATCGATCGATTGTCAGATCTTACCAGTGGGTTAGGGACGCCCTGGCTATGGTGGAACAACGGAAGGTGTGTGCCTTGTTCCATGCCTATCGTTGTTCCGACAGAACGCTCATCCGTCTCTATTCATAGGCACATGGCCGTTCAGCTATGACAGTTGCGACGTGGGAACACTTCCCAACCAAACTTACGATGGCACTCCGGCAGCGGCTGCCACAGGTGGGGTTGATGGTGGCCCGTTGAGTTACCAACCCGGCCAGCGGCTTTCTGCATGTACGTGCCCCAATTCAGACCACCCCGGCCCAACGACGAGCAGTGGATATGTGGGTCGCGGAGTACCCGAAATCGATATCTTGGAAGCACAAATAGATGTTTATTCGTCCCCATTCCAAGGACAAGTCTCACAAAGTCTCCAAGTTGCCCCTTACAACTACCAATACCAGTTCAACAACGCGTCTCCGGCGACTACCATCAACGATTCGGCGATTACTGTCTTCAATTCATACCTAGGCTCTACTTATCAGCAAGCTCTGTCCGCACTGAGTACCATCGATAGTCAAAATTATGGCGGACAACACTATGCGACATATGGATTTGAGTACTGGTCGAACCCCAGTAATCGGCCCACTGGATACGTCACCTGGTACAGTCAAAGCGCGCAGACGTGGAAAGTAACTTCAGCCTCCGTCGGACCCGATTCAACCTCGGAGGTCAGCTCGAGACTGATCCCTGAGGAACCGATGGTCAGTTCCTTGGTCAACGTCGGAATGCGGTTAAACTGATTTTCGACAGTTCATTATCCTCAACTTGGGCATGTCTCGTGAGCAGGTTCTTCTCTCGTGCCAGTACGGCAGAGTTCCTGATACTTCCTTAGCTGCCTTCCAAGCTGCGGATTACAGTGCCTTGAAATTCCCTAGTGCAATGTATGTCGACTACGTTCGCCTATATCAACGAGAGGGGCTACAAAACGCATTGACATGCGACCCTCCCGATTATCCGACTGCAGCATATATCAACTCGTACGTGGTAGTCGGTGTCACCCGAGCACTGTCATCTAACTCGAGTACTTTCTAGACATCTAAACGCTTACAGCAATCCGAACCTAACGACTTGGGCTCAAGCGGGTTACGCGTTCCCATTAAATAAATTGACCAATACGTGTTCTTGATTCTTGTCCTAGTTACTCTTGTTTCCTCATTGACTTTGATGCCTATACCACTGCACATTTCTCATATTGTACGAGATCCCATTTATTATGATTTATCGGCTGGACTTTACTCGCATCTGGGTACCCAGATCATTCACATCCTACACAATTCATCCTTGGGACTTTGCTACTCGCTGACTTCACTCCCGGGTCCAGTTCCCAGTCGATATCAATCACAGTGTCCAGTTTATACCATCATCGGAAAGCTGGTAACAGTACAATACGTTAAGGCAGCCGCAATAAATGAACAGTTGCGAGCAACTCGAAGACGAGGACTTTACATAGTATAACTTGTGCATGTATCTCGTGTTGGTCAATCGGTTGCATCAAAGCTTTCTTCCCTCCACGCTCGTCTTTTCCTTCATTGCTCTCATCGCCTCGCTCGGAAACGCGGCATCTACAACACCAAATGACTGTCCCACACGTGAGTATAGCAGATCGAATGTTTCGTCGAATTCTGACATCAATTCCTCGTCCGTCGCGGGAGTGTAGTCTCCGAGAACCCGTTTGAGAGGCAGGCACTGAAGCTTCACCTTTTCAGACGTGCCCCCAGGTAAGAGCGCGCGTACGAGGACCTTCTTTGACGTCGACTTTTGCGCAAGCTCGAGCATGTGATTCCATTTCTGCGCCAGGGGCAAATCGCATTGGCACGTCTTTATCACTGGCACTGTCTGGATGGAACCGATGTCGACCTGCACGGGGATTTCCGTATAATCTAGTTCGATGACCACCGGATTGACATTCAGCATCATGGCGGCACCTTGGATGCGATCCTGGAAGAAAGCGAGGTCCTGGGCAATGACCCGGTCGATGAAATGGACGTCGCGCTTTGATAGACGCGATACAAGGCCATCTGACGCGCAAGTGCTCAGGTGTCCTCAACATCCACAAGGATTTCTCTCGCTCACCTGCTCGACGAGCTTGAATGTCACGGCAATACTTTTGATGGCCGCCGTTCTTCCAATCGTACACTTGACATTCTTTGCTGCAATAGTGAACGTGGAGGCACCCGGCGCAACTTTTGAATGACCCAGGCGGTCCGGACTTGTCACACTATAATAGGAATGGGTGTGTGTAGATACTTACGGACACGAGTGGAAAGGATGCGGTTAACATACCTTTGCGTTCTGACAAGATTCGATATGCGTCTCGTTGTTGATAACCAAGTTATATAGCGCCGCTCTGTTCTGAACGATCGTCTGGAACACGGACCACGATTGGAAGAGCAAGCCATTTTTATCGAGTTTCCGCGGTAAGCCACCCGTATCGATCGCCGTCAACCGCTTGGTGATGGGTTTCAGGACAGAGCCGTACATCGAGTACATGGGGATTATCTGCCTAAGCAGCAGAAACAATGGTTCCCAGTCTTCGCTATCCTGACCGTTCAAGTGTTTGATCCATGGTTCCGTAGAAAGCATGGCAGACAAGAGGCCAGCTTCGACGATTTGTGTGACCCAAGGCAGCCCTTCCGTAGACTCCACGTAGGCGCGAATATACCAATACCCGTAAGATATACACTTGGCAGCGAGGGAGTGTTGGTTGGTGGTCGCATACCGGTCTACCATCGAATGAATGACATTCGTAAGTATTGTCATCGAGTGCTGATTGAGAAGAGGGATACGGATAACCTCGTTAACGGAAAGGGTTGTGATGAGATGGATGTCCCATATGACGAGGTCATAGTTGGTCGGTGTGCGTGCGACATCTTGTCGGAGACGATTCAAAGCGGTGGCGGCGAGAGCGTCAGCCTCGCCACCAAAGGGACGGAGGATCTCCGACCAGTCCCACCTTTCTCGCTGTGAGAACGCGCACATCCATGAATCCAGGGTTGCCTGTATATGGAACCTAGAATGGAACGATGTATCGACTGAGAGGAACCTATTGTCCTGGGTCTCCAAGCGCCACAGGGAAAAGAGAGTGGCGATGATGCCCGGAGATGCGACGATGGGATCGAACATGCGACCAAGGAAAGAATCAGTGCAGATGCCCAGGAAGTTGACAATGCATCTCTTGGCGAGGAGGCGAAATGAAAGTTCAATACTCTCTTGGTCTACAAAGTCACTTTTCAGATACAGGATCCATCGATGGAGCTCGACCCAATGGAACACCAGAGTCTGGAGGGTGCCGTGCACCCCCGAACAGACGTGGCGTTTTGCGATAACAATAGAGGCCAGGCTCGTGAGGCACAAGGCTTGTTGGACAGGAAGACTCTTGTCCTTCTTTGAGACCTGAAGATGGGCTTCATCTAGGACGGCGTAAAAGGCAGATGCGATCAGATGGTATTGCTCTAAAGTACAAGCTGGTGTAACAGCTATGAACGTCAAATCGTTGGGAGCACGGGTGGAACCGGCCTGGAGCTGTTTGATTGCGTCCTGAGGGGGTGATCGTGATCAGCGGGGCGTCGAGTGAAAGAAAAAGATTGGAACTGACGTCGATCTCTGTTTCGTACATTGGGAGAAAACTGGCATCCTTGTGTGGGACGGGAGGTTGGGTTATATAGCATTGGATGAGGACACAAAGAATCTTTCATGTTCTGAATTCCTTTGTGACCAACCGACAAAGCAACCTATAGCACAAGACGGCGTTGGGGTGTATACGTATGAAAGGATGTCAATTCATCTCGGCCTGGAACGGATTAGACTGCTTGGAGCGCACCTGGAGCCATTCAGGAGACCAACGGTCCACGTTGCGGGGACAAACGGCAAGGGGAGTGTGACGAGCATCACTGCCTCAATTCTACACGCCTCCGGACTCTCCGTCGGCACATTCAACAGCCCACATCTTGTCTCCGTTCACGACGCCATCCTCATTAATGGCCAGCCTGTCTCCCCGGCAGTCTACGACTGTGCGCGCAATCTCGTCATCGTTGCAGATCAGCACTTCAATACCGCTGCCACCCCCTTCGAGCTGTTGACCCTCACAGCCCTTCAGATATTCGAAGCTGCCAAGCTTGATGTAGTGGTGGTCGAGGTCGGAATGGGGGGTCGACACGACGCAACTAATGTCATTCCGGACGACTGCATTCTGATGTCCGTTCTCACAGCAGTCGATCTGGACCATCAAAAATTTCTCGGAGATACAGTCGAGTCCATTGCGGAACACAAAGCCGGAATTGCAAGGTCCGGAAAGCCCTTCGTTCTCGGCGCGCAAAGGTACCCGAGCGTGGAGGTCTCCGCCAGACGCGTTGTCGAGGGCCCAGAGATACGTGCCCATTTCATCGTCAGCACGCCTGTCCATCCATGGTACCTCGGCGAGGAATACCATTTCTCTCCCTCAGAGCGACCCTTCATCTCCCCTCCGGGACAACCCATCGAGTTTTATTCCACCCCATTTACTACACCGATTCACGCCAAACTTCCACTGCACGGCACTCACCAACTCGATAACCTGTCACTCTCCCTGACCGTCATCTCTACCTTGATGACACACACGTCCGCCCAGACAGTTCTCGACAATCTTTCCTACCGGATCACAGCCGAAACTGTTCGTGCAGGGATAGAGGGTGTTTCTTGGCCTGGCAGGCTCACCTTCCACACGTTACCACGTCCTGTGACGGTAGGCTCGACTCTTGATCCGTCCGTCGTTTTAGTGGACGGAGCTCACAACGCCGCTTCTGCGGGAACTCTCGCCTCTTACATCTCCGAGCTTGTCGCTCAACTCAAGCCAGGGTCAAAATTGCATATAGCGTACATCATTGCACTCTCACATTCACCACCGAAAAGACCTTTCGACACGTTGTCTCCGATCTTTTTGTCACATGGTTCTGAAAGTTCCATGATCAAAGTGAGGGTCGCGGCCCTGCGATTTACACCCCCAGAGGGTATGCCGTGGGTGACTTGCACCCTACCTTTGGAAATACGAGACACAGTCCGGCAGATAGTCCAACTCGGAGATGAAGATGTGTGGGCTGCACCCAATGATCTTCCTGTAGACTGTCAGCTGAAGAGTGCGTTCGAGTGGACGGAGGCTGGACAGGCTCACACGGAGGAGAATCTGGTCGTCCTCACAGGGAGCTTGTACTTGGTTGCGGATTTCTATCGCTTGCTGAAGCTGCTTGGAGAGTAGATTAATGTGTTTGTGACTTTCTGAATTGGCCAAATGCGTTTTTTGTACAGTAGTAGGTAGGTAGAGATGACGAATATCTTGTTGGTTGGACATTACGACAAATCAACACCACTACAATCGGGGTGATACTCCCGAGGCCCTACTGCACAACGCACGACGTACAACGACTCGATTTTAACATCTTCTGACACGATCAAAAGCATCTTTGGTGCGCTTCATGACAGGACCCGGTCTTGACAGGCGCAAATCCGTGATGGTGCGTGAGCCATTTCATGGCCCAATCAACCACAGGGATGCCTCTAGCACCTCGGGGTAAGTGCCTCGTATCTCGTCTTTATCATTCCCTTCAGTTCTTGCAGATATCCTTGGAAAGACCCGCCAACCCCAATATCAATCCCAGGTGCCGGTGAAGTGAGAAGCAGCTCTCATCGTGATCCACCACACACCATCTTACTCCTGCCCACTAGCGTTTCCAACCATCTTTTCGTCCTCAAGATAATCCGTATTCTCATGGGATGACAAACACTCTCAGCTCCAAACGTCGCCGCCCAGGCAACCCCAACGTACACCAGACCGTCCTGGCAAAGGCTTTCGACGAGTACAATGATGCTGCTGACCTCCGTGCGCGGAAGCACCAAAAGGTTGCTGCTACTATTTCCTCAGCTGTAATAGTCAACGGCGCATCGACGTCGTATACAAGGGGACCTGCTCTTCGTAGCAACGTTTCTGAACCCGACATTCAAGTGGTCGAACCCCCTCGCGCAGCCAACAATCGTGGTAATCCTGTCCCAAACGACGCCGCGATCATCGATCTCGGAGCTAGCTCTGACGACCTCGGCGAACGTGTCCCTCGTCCCGCCGAATCGCCGTCTCCGGATCCAATGTGCATCTTGCCTACGAGAACCCTCCATCCCTTTCAAACTCGTCCCACAGGGGACAGAGTATCTGCATCGAGTAAAGGGAAGGGTCACGCTCGAGAACCGTCCGAACTTGTTGTGGAAGGTTCGGAAGAGGAGGAAGTCATTGAGGAGTTCACACCCACTCCACCTATGGGTCGGCCGTCTAATGCCAAGAAATTGCGGGGGATACCCAAAGACATTGTGCAAAAACGTAGGAAGTTCTTTGAGGGTGCACCTGCACACACACCGGCAGCCGTACGGCACCCCATCGAGAAGGGAGTGAATTCCGTCGACTTAACAACCGGAACGGTTATTGGTAGGATGAAGAAGAAGGACGAGGTAGGTGCAAGGTGACGACCAGACGAACATTCGTATCTTAAGGCGTTCCTGCTAGGGTGCACCTGGAAATCAAAGAAGCACAGACGTGTACGATCACGTTGGAACTTCCTCGTCCAACTTTCGGAATACACGTGACAAGGAAAAGACCCACATTCTGCCACTGGAGGCCTGGTGTTTAGGTCATCACCTTTTCCGACATTCCGGGTCCGCACCTGTTAAGCTGGTATACGAAGTTGCCCGGCAACAAATAAGCTTAATGTGGGGTCGATCACCTCCGGAAAAAATCGACTTTAAGCTCGATAGAGATTTCCGTTCAGTGATGGTAACATGTTCCCTTATTTCTCCGCTTCACTTACTCAGCGGTGATAATCCTGCTAGATCGTGAATGACTTATCTGAACCATTGAGAGAAAATGTCGTGGTTCAATGTATTACTACACAGGGCGACGGATGGAAAGAAGCTGAATGCAGATTCAACGGATTCAAGGGAGGTATGTAGGCACCGAGTTGGGTTTCTCATTGCCTTACTAATTTGTCTTGTGTGTGTGTGTGTTACAGGGGTAGACAGCCGCGGTAAGGAAGCATTGACATTCCTCTTCTCAACTGCGGAAGATCGAGGTTTCTCCCCCACGAGCTACCAGATATTTGTCACCGGCATCAGAAAGGCACTCCGAAGCCCTGATGTTCAAATCATCGGGTTAGCGAAAATGTTGTCTCGCGTTGAAGTATACTCATAAAGTTTTTCAGGCCATCCAAGGGCAAGAGCATCTGGGAGTATGCGTGCCGACATGCTGCGATGTTCGAACAAATGGAGTCCAGAAAGGGAAAGGGAGATCGCAACGAAATCATTGTAGATGAGCCGTCAGGACCGACTCGGTCTGTTACGCCTGGTTCCCCGACCTCCGTTAAAACGCGGACGTCTTGTCCTGAGTAGTAAGACAAATCAATCAATCTCAAAAACTTCCTGACCTTTTTTCTGTCAGCAAACCTCCGAACGGGGATTCAGGTCCGTCTGTGGCTCGCCGTCACTCTGCGAGACAGTCCGCAATCCGGTCTGCGAGGACTTCACCCCCACCACCGGCTCAGTTAGAACCCGACGAAGTGTAAGTTTCGGATGTCCTATGTGACAATCTGTCTCAAAATCATTGTCTAGTGTTCTAATGTATCCTCCAACCGGTATTGGAGCGCTCAGCATCATGCAAAGTGACCTCAGGAGGCTACAACCTGAAGAATACCTCAATGATACCCTCATTGAGTTCGGTCTCAAGTAAGCTTTCCCTACTAACCGAAAGTCACGCATCCTGAAATTTCCAGGCTTTGGCTTAATGACCTTCGTGGGAAGGACCCAGCGCTGGCGGACCAAATTCATGTCTTCAGCTCCTTCTTCTACAAGAAGCTTAACAACAGAAAGAAGTTTGTTGAAGCTCTTCATGCAGTTTGCCACCACTCATAGTCCACCCTATTCGTAGCTCAGAGGATGGATATAAAAGCGTGCGTAAGTGGACCTCCAAAGTTGATTTATTCGCGAAGAAATATGTCATCGTTCCCATCAACGAGAAGTACTTTCCCTTCGCCGAAGTTTCATGCCGTTCACTCACATTATTCCTAGTATCCATTGGTACCTTGCTATCATATATGAACCTGGACATACCCTGCAACCACCTCTTCCACTCTCTCACCTTTCTAAAGCACGAATGACACGGAAACGAAAGCAAAATCAGGAACGTGCTGCAGCCAACGTAGAGACTGCAGTTATTTCTGAACTTGCGCTTACGGAAGTATCGCTGGACCGATCGAGCCCCACGACCAAAGGAGAGCCGGAAGCTGATACATCTTCCATAGACGCTGCATGCACAACACCTAGCGCGATCGGACACGAAGAGCCACATGACGTCGCTATCACGGTCTCTGACAAATCCTGTGCTGTGTCGGAGCCAGTTTCTGCTACGTCCTCCGAGGCACCAATTCGGGATTCATCCCCTGTTTTGTTGTATCCTCCCTCGGATAGCATGGACGCCTACCTGGACATCTCTGTCGCCGACGCTGTTCCGAATCCGACACGTGAGATCGCTGAAGCACCGGAACCTTCGACGTCAAAGCTAGCATCAGGTATATCGGTTGCTCAGTTTTATGGATCCATGCCCAAACCAGGAGACGTGGAGCCGGTTGTTGTCGCGGACAATGAAGACAGTGGTGAAGACCAACAGCAAGAAGCCGAGGTGGACGATATGCTGGCTGTAATGCAGTCTCCGTCCGGGGATTCACCTCCTCAGTATGTCGCTCTCCAGGGGGCTGAAATCAGCATTCTCATTGATTCCTGGTCGTCGTCTCGATAGAACCTACATTTTTACCCTCGACTCCCTTGGTACCCGACATCCCCAAGCCATCAGAGTCCTCAAACAATACCTTATCTCAGAGGCGAAGGATAAGCGTAACTTCGACGAAGTGCGCGATGCAGTCGGCAAACAGGTCCAGGTATACTATCCTCTGCCCTGATTCAGACACATGACATCACATTGGTGTGCAGGTCCCCGTTCAACCGAATACCTGGGATTGCGGAATATACCTCCTTCACTTTGTGAAAGTTTTCATGAGTGCCCCGTCGGAATTCTTGGAGCAAATTCTCTCCGTACGTGATATTCACTCAAATCACGCCAGGTGACGTTACAATTCCATTGGCAGACAAGAGGTACCATGCCAAGCTCCGAACGTAGGAAGATGTGGCAGGACCACGAAATTCCACAGTTCCGGGACAATCTGGAATCCCGGGTCATACAGCTTTCGGAAGAGTGGAGGGCTGAGAAAACCGTTCGAGAAGAAGAGGCGAGCAAGCGAAGAAGTGGGGATGTGCTGGAAGTAGAGGTGTTATCTTCTGAAGGTGAAGTGGACATCGTGGAGGACATTCCAAGCGCCAAGGTAACCCTAGGTTCTGGACAGAAACGACTCGCGATGAGGTTCCGTGGATAATGCATGATGTTACCTATACTTTGCTTTCGATTAGCTTTTCGTCACACTGCTGATACTCATCATGATTCACTGATTGCACGCACACGCCACGATCACACGTTTTTACTAGAATCAGTACCTACAAACACTTTAGTTATATATCACACTGCTAATAAAGCTCGTACATGCTCAAGATCAAGAGCTTCTTAGCTATAGTACGGCGTTGGAATTTGATTTAGACCGTGAATACGCCGTGGGGCGGTTGATCATTGCTTGGGGAAATGAAAGCTGCTAGCAAAGCGGACACATAAACAATGACAGTAGATGATGTTTGAAGAACTCGAATTTAAATCCGGATCGGTGCCGTACTATGAGAGCCTCAACGGTGAGGGTCAAGGTGGTGCCAGTGGATCCCAGGACAAAGTGAAGAGAGGGGTAACGTGACAGGGCTTGAAAATTCCAAGGATATAGACGATATAACCAAGTAAGGTCTCAATCAAATATGGCATAAACACAAACCTAACTAATGTGTGGATAATTAAACGAGAGGACAGGACACTTGTCTAGGTAGACACCGTTCCAAAGAAGTCGGAGAGTTGGACTAGACCCGATGAATTGCGGAAAAAAACGCAGTATTGCATGCAGTGATGGTGTCTGATGAACATGGTGGGAATGAGAGCTGCAAGGTGCCTAGGAGTCTTGTCTAATAATGGGGATATCAGAAATTGCGAAGCCAGTATTTTTTGTTGTGCCCTGAGACGTTTGCTTTTACAGCGTCTTCAGGCGGCATACGGATATGCATAAGCCCCGTTGGTGCAGGGTCCAGCACCGTGCCACGGGGCGCCAGGGTGAAGGTGGGTGTAACATAGGGAGACGAGGAAGAGATATGACCTCCTGCTGTCGGAGAACTGGAACCAGCGGTTTCGCTCGCGCTGCCACCAACAGCGGTGGGCGCCTGATGAGTGGTGCTGGTATGTGAGATATAATACCAAAGCCCAATTGCAATGCCAACGCACTGGAAAAGAGGGGGAAAAGGTTAGAAATCCAGTACTAGGCTGTTTGAGAGCACCCACGACAAGCAAGAGCACGCCGATCAGCCAGACCCAGCGCGATAAACGGCTAGTTCCATTCTGTGTCTTGATCAACCAAGAACTAGGATGTATTAACTATGACAGCCTCACACCCACAAGGCTTTCCTACCTGGGTTTCTCCTCTTCTTTAGCAACCATACTGAACCTCCTCCAGAAATAGTCACCACGTTCCCCACGTTTTGGCAACAAATTATCCTCGGAGTTGCCACGAATGATGGGTTCTGAGAACTTGACGTCCGGAGCTTGGGACTTTGAAGGACCAGCGAAAACTGGCCTAATGGGGGTCATCGGTGGTTGAAGGGGGTGAGGCATGTTCGGTACAGATTGTCTAGGAACAGCTGTCTGATAAATTGGCGGGGGTATACGGGTGCCCGTATCTGCATGCGGGCGGGTGACGCGAAGCGCCTGAGGGACCTGCTCCATCTGCAGTGATTCCGGTGCTCGGCCGAAAGCTGAGGGCGGCAGACTTGAGATTTTCAGGTTGGCGACAGGTGCAGCGTATCCGGGTCGGGGAGCCGCCAAGGGAATTGGGTGGGCGGGGTGGGACATACCAGCCATAAGACCAGGGCCGACGACTCTGGGGCCAGAGTGGGGATTTCCTCTATCGTACCTTGGGAGCTGAGGTAAATCGGTGGTGCAAAATGAAATGCTGGTCGACATACATGTTATAGCCTCGCTGCTGTTCGGATCCGGCTCTGCTGGTTTTCGAACGCTGTTAGGCTGGGAAGGGTATCTGAATAGCCGTGTGGTATTTTCGAAATTCCTGACGAGGATGGACTGGTATCAAGGGAGTGAAAGCCTCGTCAAACTGAGAGGCAAGGAGTATCAACTCTAAGCCCGAGGACGGCTCAGAGAGAAGAAAAATGACAGGCAGCGAGCAGCGAAAAGAAGACAAAGGCAGTCGACAGTCGACTCCTGGTCCAAAGTTGAGCTGGTTACCGTCAATCGCCGTGTGACTCCACGCTGCTAGGAATCAGGGTGCAATTTCGGCTATTATCGCACTGTTACTATTACTCCACTCAAGTATTCTCAACATAACAGTGATTTGTTACGTTCAGTTGTGCGACCGATTAACCTCTCCAAAACCCACAAGCTCATCGTGCTCGACAGTGGCGATCCAACCACTGCATCGGATCGGAATTCGGCTCAGATCACGTGGCTAAATTATTTGGCATTGCTGACGCTCACTGGCACGTCGCGTCGCGTACATCTCTCTCCCTCTCTCTCTCTCTCATTCCCCTGACACTCGCCACGCCATGGTAAAGCGAAAGAATGTCATCGACAGCGATGACGACCCTGAATTATCCCAGGCGTCCAAACGTTCCAGAACGGAGGATAGCGACGAACTCGTTCAGGTTCCCCCCTCGTCCCTGCGACGTGAAAGGAAGCCAGTTATCAATGGCAAGGGGAAGATCACGGCCGAAGGACACGATAGTGACGAGGAAAATGAAGATGAAGACCTCCACCACGATGAACAACCAAACGAAGAGGAAGAGAAAAGGTTTGAGGAGGACCACGGTGAGGCTATTCGATGTAAGCTCGAACAGCGTCGCAGTACCATCGGTGTACGTGGTTTCACGTCTGTCGTTGGCATACACCTGACACAGTCTGCTCAAGAGTATTGCGGAACATGGTATCATCGAGTCTGTAGAGATGAAACAGTTCATGTGCCATCCCCACTTGACCTTCACATTCGGCCCCCAGGTCAATTTCATTATTGGTGAGCCGCTCACTAGACTAGTCGCACAGCGATTACTGACACACCTCAAGGACATAACGGAAGTAAGCTATATGCGCTTACTAGCCCACAATTATTCCACCCCGTTGCTGACTTTTACCCCTATTAGGTGGGAAGAGTGCCGTTTTATCTGCCATCACGATCGCTCTTGGTGGCAAGTCCACTTCCACTGGTCGTGGCAGTGGACTCAAATCATTTATTCGTGAGGGTCAGCAGTGAGTTGTACCATAGTTTCCTCTATCCCGTCCCACAAACACCCCGGCGTAGTAAGGCAGAAGTCACAATCGTGCTTAAAAACCAGGGTGAAGAAGCTTACAAGCCCAAAGAATATGGGAAAAGTATCATCATTCGACGTGCTTTCACGCGGGATGGTTCTTCTTCGTGGAAAATCATGAGCAAGGACGGTGTACTCATCTCCAACAAGAAAGATGAACTAGCTGCTATCTGCGACCATATGAACATTCAAGTTGATAATCCTATGAATGTTCTCACCCAAGGCAAGATTTTGGCGATCAGGGGTGTTGCCGGATATTCATCAGTGTTTATAGATGCTGCGCGGCAGTTCTTGAATGCTTCTCACCCTTCTGACAAGTACAAGGTTCGTGTTGTTACATGATATACTGACAACGTTGTTTATCTTCCGTCCGCCAGTTCTTCCTTCGCGGGACGCAACTGAGCCAACTCAGCGAAGAGTATGACACTTGCCTGGACAACATCAACCAAACCAAGAAGTTACTTCATCAGAAGAAG